>JABSTN010000228.1:0-106727 GCA_013759125.1 Fusarium sp. NRRL 53293
ATCAATTACTAGTTAATTAATTATTGAGCGGAAGCTCGTCCTCACGACTCAGTCCGGGTAACTACACTAGCTTATCGGAATGACAACTAGCTGCGCAATGGGGGAAATTATCCCTTCTTTATGATTCCACGGCATTCTAAAGAATTACTCTGGCGTCAGATTTAGTGAGTCTAGGCATAGCCAGGCAATCGATCCCACGGCCCAGCCTCAGCAAATGGACCAGCCACCTGAAGCCTCAGTCCGCCAAGAGCAACCCCAAGGCTACCGCCTAGGTCTGAATATATACCATAACCCGGAAAACATCCACATCAAATTTAGAAGAATGGCGTTGCTATCGTTTTTATGGCCGGCTCGAGGCATTCATGACTGTGATCCAGATCAAGCCATTGATGACGTCTGGCCCTTCACACGAGCGAGATTCTCAAACAGCTAGCGAGGAAACCATTTTCCATCAACCTGCCATGGCATCAGACGGAAAGCAGCTGAGAGACACAACAATCAAATAACTGAGGCAAGAGGTCGATACCTGAGGGAGGCGGGGCTGAGGGGCTGCCTTTGTTGTTTGAAGTTGATCAACATTGAATGCCTGATTTAGTCTAGCCTGCTGCAGACGGGGTCTACTAAGTTAGGTACCAGACGAGTGCAATTGGTACGGATAAGGGTTACGATTATAGACACTAAAATCCCATTATTTCATACATTACTTCAACATCTATATATGGAGTGAATCTTACAAAATAGTAAAGAATTCTCTTCGTTTCTGCAGATGCTAAGAATGATAACCTACTACAACACTTGGCCCCTCAATTATGAAACACTGGCTTTTAGGTAATTGATGTCGTTGTCGTTATTTTTAGCAAGATCTATGCATGTAGCCGAGACATTCACGCCATGCCACAGATGAAGGACATTGTAATCTGAAGGAGTCGTCAGTGGTCAAGATGCTGGACCCTAAACTCTGGGTTCTTGCATAGTACTGCCCTCAACTCCTCAGTGATATTCAATTCTGACACAGTGCAGTTGCCTCTTGGCTCAATCATATTGTCTGATTGTACCTCTATCTACTGTAAAGCACGCAGACAGTGTGAATAAGAACATATTCCATGGAAGATCATTTGTCTCTTTGTTTAAATGACATTATGAAGAGATTTCATCTGTAACATTCCCCGTACTAAATGATTTTTTGCCTTAAAAGGAAGGTTTCTTTCCTCGAGGTAACAATCCACTCCTGTAACAATTCTCAATTTCACTACTACACACATAATTAAAGTTTCTTCCAACGACAAAATCAGACTGTATCCTCGGCGGATGCAATAAACCCAACTCGTTACGACAAATAAGACTACAGAATGCCCCTCTCCCTCTAAAAATACTACTTGCCTGCAAACTCTTCTCCCCATCCACCCAAAATGCCGCTCATTCCCAGCAAGGCCATTATCTTGGTCAGCTCAGGTGATCATGCATCAGAGGACGCTCCGCACCTGGACGCAAAAGTCGCCTTAGTCAACAGACCTCAGCCACTCAGACGTCCATTCTCTCGCAACTTCATCTGGCAAGTCAAGAATGCTCTCCTGCACCGATGTTTCATTCTTCGCCATCGAAATGCCAGTGGCTGTCCGATTAACAAGCCCTGTCGTCACTGGGAACTGCTGAAGATGACGGACTGGTTCCTGAATGAAGAAAAGGATGTCGTCGACCTTCGAGTCAACGGCGTCACGAAGGAACTTGTTGCGAAAGGCTGCACTGGTCGACTAGAAAACGTTGTCACGTTCGATGACCAGGAAACCGAAGGCGACAGGATCACCAGCCAGCCATCTTACATCTTCTCTGCTCTAAAGCCGGACTTTAGTGTCATAAAGCGAGTGGGGTGCTATGTGCTTGATTGGTATATTTGTAACGGCAGAGGGGATTGGGAGACTATGAGTGGGAGACGGATGGATGTCTTTGGGCGCCCAGTCAAATGACGCTGTCGCTACTGCGTTGATCCAATGGTTGAACCGGCCGATGATTGATTGGTGAATGGTGTTCGAAATGCAAATACATGCGGCACCGGCTTTGGTAACAGGCAAAACATTGATGAAACGACGCCGCCACGGACTTCTGCCTATTTCATCCATTTGATTCGAATGAGCAAAGGCAGCTCATCCTCAGAACCCTTTGAACTTTCTCCGGGCTTCTAAGTCGTAGAAACAGCATAGACGTAGGGGTAGCCTGTGTGTATGTACTGGACTTGGCTCACACTTGGGCAAGTAATCGATGATTGTAAAGATCGCAGATGGATCACAGGGAGCATTTCAAGCGCGGTTGAAAGAGCCTTGTTGTCTTCAGTTGAATGTGGCGGCGCTCACTGAATCGGGCAGTGGGTTTGATCTGACCAACCAGAATGTGTTGTGCCCGAGAGCAGCTAAAATATAGGTCACCTCGCCACTGAGCGCGCTATAGCTTATCGCCAGAGCAAGTAACTAATCGCAGGAGCAGCTGAAGTGCAGGGCCGTTACCAGAGAGATACTATTAAATTAATCCTTTGCCCTTGTTTTTATCTGCCTATTATCCATTCTTCCCCTCTTAACATATAAGGTCCGCCCTGAAGCCAGCCTTGCATTTCAAGCACATACCCATCTTCCCGTTGAACATGTCTACTTCCTACATCTCCAGCAACTCTGATAGCTACAGTGTCAGCGGTGCTGTTGTCAACACCACCACAGAGCATAATGTGCTTGCCACTTAGCCTCTGTTGATCGAAAGGCTCTGTGCTTGTCCCCTTTACCTTAATGATAACTCCAATATCAGGGAAGCAAATCTTGCCACGAACACTCATACATGCAATGCCATGCCTGTTCAGAACAGCGACCGGACGATACTCTATGTCCATCCACTCGAATTCCAACCCCGTCACTGTCACAAAAGCTCCCTCTTTGGACCACGAAAGCTTTGGCCGGGAAAGAAAAGTGCTAACTTTTTCCATATTCTTGAACGGACCGTAGCCAGGGCCGCAATCAGGAAGCCAACTCAAACCAGGCTCCTTGTTGACAGTAGATGAAGCAAGTTGCCGTTCTGTGATCATTCCGGCTTGCATAAGCTTATCAAGCATAGTCCGCCAGTCAATACCGTATTTGACATCGACGGTTTCCCCCCCTTCGGTTATCCCCAACAGACCATATATATGGTCTTCATCTCGCGTTGCTTGTCGTTCTGCCGCTAAGTTTAGCGCATCTTTCAATGGCATGGATAAGCCATGTATGGCTTCCAGCTCTTCGTGTTGTCTTCGCCCACCGAAGACAGTTCTTACAATGGTGGGATTTCGGGACCCACGTGTAGTTCTGAACTGTCGAGGGTAGATAACTGTTGGCTCTCTAGGATTCCAATTGTAAGATCCACAACCTCCAATCCATCGGGAACTATATGGACCCTCAATATATTCATCAGAAAACGTCTCAATATATGCAACGAGTTCTGAAATATAATCCCCGTCAATAAGTTGGGTACCGATGGAGTAAACCACGTGACGGGACATTAAAGCTTCCTGGAGAGTCCAGACTCGACTTGCCCACTTGCAGCCGAATAATGAGTGTAAAGCCTGTGCATTACACTGAATCTGCTGGAATGCCGACAGAATTGCTCCGTCATGTTGCGGAACAAGCTCAAATGGCTTCACCATAGGTCCGGCCAGAACTAAACAACCACTAGATCCAGTATAATAGTCCCGCATATGCTTGATCTCAGTGGCCTTATCACTCTCACTGTCCTGCTTAATACACCACCTATCGACCCAGAAGTACTGGATTGAGAGTTTCTGAGACAGCATTTCAAGTCTATCTCGTAAGATTGTTTCATCTGGCCATTCTTCCCAGCAATATGATACTGCAAGGTAGCACTCTGTATTGATGCCTTCCTTTTGAACTATGATTCTTTTTTGGGCGTCATAGAGCCGCGTTGGTTTGATATTGGCTTTTCTTTGCTGGCACTGGAATACAGCTGGTTGAATAATCGAGGAAATATCACCATGCCAGGAGCCATGGATGGCTAGATTCAGGTTCAGGTTGTTTCCTCCCATCCGCTTGATGTATAGAATATAGTCATCCGCCCATTGAAGAGGCATTGTTGTTCTGATATCGGCTCGTCTGACTCCACATATCGCCCCCTTAGTTCCGAATACAACAGACCCTTTTTCAAGACTGTTATTGCGACAGACTGCCACAGGGACGATATCTACCATATTCGCCACTTGATCACCATAGTTCACCTGCCTTACTGGCCAGTATAAGGCAAGATTTTGGACTTCCAAACTGACGTTTTGGTGCGACGTATCTTCACAAGCAGATGCTTGAGCCGGACATAGTAACGGATGTGCGTTATGAACTGCTTCACGTCCAATTGCTTCCAGCTCCTCATAAGTCATTCCGGGCACGATTTCCAGTACAGTATGCCTTGAATGAGCTTGATGTGGGAAAAGACAAGGATAGCGTCTCTGTGGCACATATTGAAGGCTTTTGCCTTGCAAAGGAGAAGAAAGAGTCGCCAACTTCTCGTCTTCCAGTATCCATCGCAAGATTTCAAGCTCCTGGAGGTTACATAAAAGTTGTTCCTCCGACTGTCTCAGGTGGTGAATCCAGGTGGCTTCTTTTGACTGGAAATGTATAGCAAGGTTGGTGTTGTTCTTGCTAAGTTTTAACTCGCAACTGGTCCATAATTGCGAAGGGCATCCTAGCAAGACGTTTGGTGGCATTGAAGCGATGGTCTACTTGGCGTATTTGTTAACAGCAAGAATGGGTAAGGCCGAATGATTTTCCCTGAGAATCTTAGATTTTACTAAACTCGTTAGTAAAAGATACTGATAAATGTTTAGATTTACTCGCAGTGTGTATTTACGCAGAAAAACGCGTGTTTATATGCCATTTCAAACTCTTTAGCCTTGGCAGCTGACTCGTGGCGCGTAAACATTGGCTAGAAATTTTTTGTTGTTTCAACCCTCAAATCCAGAGTCTCTGCCTAATTATCTCTATTAATGCACCAATGATAGGCAGAGTTTCAAGCTCTATCAATTATCATTATATGCCTCTTTGCTCAATACGCAGTATTACCCCACCTCGATTTAGTATGCATTTTCGTTATTCTCTTTCGGGCCTGTTAATTCAGGCCAGTATTTTTCACATGGAACTGGCAAGGCAGGAGAGAGCTTAACTGCAATAATAATCTTGTGAAGGAAGCTAAACTTCTATACTGCGACTGAGAGTATATCACAGCGAGGCGTAGAGAGTAAACCCCCCCCCTCCCCCTCCTAACGCTTCTGGAGCAGCCTTACTACACATGGTTGTGATAAAGTCGAAGTGTATTTTCCAATTGTAATTAACTTATAAATTTAACTCCGCTACTACCTTTTGATTCGATGTCGCCATTATGGGCAAAGTCGCTTATATCCATCCGGAACAATTCGATGTCTTCAGTAGCTGGTAGCGTCCTCGCCTGAAGCATTGACGCTGCAGTACCGTTTTCTTGCAGCTGAATGACTAACACCGCTGTTTCCTGAGGCTGTACATTTCATGCCTACCCTGCAACAATTAGACACTAAAGAGCAGAGTGGTTCGGATCGGAGTTAACATTTGGGGCCTAGCCTGTTTTTAAACTTCAACCTTTCTCATCATCACTCCATATCTAGCCAATCACCTTTTATTATTGTACACTCCTTGGACTACTCCGGAACATGCGGCAAGCATAGTCGTGCTCGGATTTCAAATGTAGCACCGAACCCACAATATAGCAATTACATAAAGAACCTACTTCGATAAATATCAAACGAAATTAATTCTTTTAACACGTTATCAGCCTATTAGAATTCGAGCAACAATAGGAACCACAATGCCTACAACACAATCATGGGTTGCCGCATGGTACGCAGCACCGTCTCGTATGTTTGGCGCAAACCTTGAAGATCGGACGATTCGCCAAATCATACATCTCCACGCCGGTGGGCAGAAAATCCGCTTGCACTTATCCAATCGATACGGAGATCATCCGGTCACACTTGCTAGCATCCGAGTAGGCCGTGCTCAGCCAGCGCTCGGAGAGCATCCGACAAACATAACATTCGGCGGCCAGGCCACTTTCACTCTCAGTCCAGGCCAAGAAGGTGTCAGTGATCCTGTTGAGTTGTCGACGGAAGCATTCACCGATCTAGCCATCTCTTTTCATCTGGTGAAGGGAGACATTTTAACGGGCCATCTTGCTGCTCTACAGGTGTCCTACGTGTCTGGAAAGGGGGACATTCAGAAGTTTCCACCTGAACTTACGAATTTTGCATACCCTTTACAAACACATTCGTGGTGGCTGCTCAAGGGTGTTGATATCATGCCGCGCAGTCCTTTAAATGCTCTTGTGGCATTCGGCTCATCTACAACTGATGGCTTTGGCTCTACACCTAATATAAATCAGCGGTGGCCGGATCACCTGGCCCGCCGACTGCAAAAGCTAGGTGGCACAAAGTTCATGTCAGTCGTCAACGCTGGTATATCTGGCAATCAGCTCACAAGCTCGGTATTGCCTCT
Source organism: Fusarium sp. NRRL 53293 (assembly GCA_013759125.1). Lineage (NCBI taxonomy): Eukaryota > Fungi > Ascomycota > Sordariomycetes > Hypocreales > Nectriaceae > Fusarium > Fusarium sp. NRRL 53293. Next base: position 6,543 of record JABSTN010000228.1, read on the forward strand.
CATGAAGCAGAGTGCTGTGGCGGAATTCATTTTTGGAGATTCAGGACAACATCGTCTAGATTGGGATGTTCTTCAACAACCAGGAGCAACAGACTTGATTGTGCATATTGGATCCAATGACTTGCGATCCGGAGTGGCAGCAGAAGATATAATCAAAGCCTATCAGCATATCAGAGAAGCAACACGAAAAACCTACAGTCGCGTCTTTGGAACGACAATTTTGCCTGGTGGTTATGCACCAGAACAGGACGCGCAACGCCGAATTGTCAATGCCTGGATCATGGGGCAGGGTAAACAACTTTTTGATGCCGTTTTCGACCTGGCAACCCCACTACAATCCTCTACGGATGAAAGCCTGTTGGCCTCTATCTATGATAGTGGTGATGGGGTCCATCCTAATGATGAGGGCTATCACTTAATGGCTGAGGCAATAGATGTCGATCAATTATCAGGAAGTTCTAATACATAGAGTTATACTTTTGAAAAATGAAGTAATATAATCAACAAGCGAGTTAGCTAGTGGGGCTTAACCGACCAATCTATCTGACTCTAATAAAGGTCAGACCTGTGTTTACTTGGCAGATGATTATTATATCAGGTCATACTACGATTTGAGGCCTCTTTGCACCTCATGTTATCTCAAGAAGTTATTGTAATACAAGCGGCGTCCCAAGTCGACTGAGATGTCGATCCATTTGTAATGCCCTTGGTTGCAAGGGCCTCCCCCAATTACATTTTACCAGCAAACCGGCTTGTGAACACGTTAGAGATACCCAACGGTTACCCACTTTCAACATATTTTATAGATAGCATAGAGGACGGCTAAGACAACCTACTCACCATCAAAATTTATACAGCCTCAGGTAGTTTCTGATTACATTAACGTATCAGATCATGCTCAGTCTGGAGATACTGGGGAAGAAGGAGAGGGAGGTGGAAAAGGTTCAAAGAGAATATGTTGCTTTAGGAGCCGCGTCTATGATCTTTCAGTGAGAAGTGGCGGTGGGAGATGTTCATCACCCAGTTATCTAATACTCTATACAACACTGAACTGACAGTCCACTCTCCTTGCCATATTGAGACTCAAGCCACCAAGTCCTGGCCTGCCTTAACATTTCCCGTTGACACATCGTAAGCCCTAACTGTCAATCAATTAATTACCAGCTGTTCCTTCAAGCTGAGGAGCCCACTTACGTTCTGGAAGTGAAAACACCACCTATCCAGGTCCTGACTCTCTTCGCAAGAGGCATGGGCGTTTCATCGTCATACAGCGTGCGCTTCCGAGTTGTTGCTTGGCTTTCATTGGCGGTAGCCTCTGTCTCGGGAACCTCATGAGCGACAGTGTCTTGTATCTCATGGATATCCTCCGTATCTGATTCGTATGAGGTTCGCTCGGGGGCGGCCTGAACACAAAAAACAGGTTCGTCCATGTTGCTGTCCCCAAGGACCTCGCTATTTGCGGTGCTGCAACTTTCATCTCCGTCCAACTCTTGTGAAGTATTGATAGGGCTTGCAGGAAGTAACATCGCCAGATTGTGACGTCTTATTTCATCCATGGTTCGTTTCAGATGCTTAGCTAGCTTACAGTCTGAATCGAGCTTCCAAATGGTCTGCTGCATAACAGTGCTTAGAAGAATAAGTTGGCGCTCTTCTTCAGACTTTCTCTGAGCGGGAGAGAGGGCAGCTGCGGCCTCCTGAGCCTTGGTCTTAGTAGAAAATCTATAGAGAGAACCCATTGTTGGCGATGGGAGAAGACGATTTTGGAGGCAGTTGTAAGTTTAGAGAGGAAACAAAAGGCTCTCATATACTCAACAAGCTGAAGGTTAATGCTACTTGCTGTGTAATCCATTGCAGGCGTGACATGTGGTATAAAGACCAGAGTCTCTTTATTGCGTTTGTGACTGACTTCCTTTCATGCAAGACGTCTACAGTACATAATGAGCCGACCAGGTACAGCATAAGTGCAGTACAAACAGTGCAATCAAGATTTAGCCCGCCAGTTGAAAAAGATATTGTATCTGGTTTCAGTAAATATTGAGCCTGCCGTCTCCTTTATCCAATTCTAGCATCACTCACCACGATGATACCAATTTGCAGTGTAGGTAAATGAAATCTACAACTAACCTTTCTTTGTTTTCTTTTTCCTCTTATCGAGCCTTACTTTACATGAAAGCTGTCATCATTGAGCTCAGAAATGGGGTCCAAAAACCTCTCAGATGAGCGGGGACCCTCGAAGCAAGATGTAGAGAAAGCACCTGCGAGCTTTATTAAACCAGTCTCGAGGAACGATGCTAGATGAACCCTAGCCTGTCAACGAAGCCCTTCAGGGAGCAAATCACCGGATTTTTGTAAGACAGGATCATATGTTGGTGACGTGTTTAGATGAATTGATGTTCAGGATCCCTCAGAGTCGCAAAAACTGCTAAGTGTATCTTCGTGGCGACAACAATTAGAATGATATCAAGGAGAAATGACTACTTGTCTCTACAAAAGATCTCTAACATGAGGCCTAATGCTACTACTATCGCCAGCCCTGTGTTGGTCGGTCGTTTCTTGTAGCTAACTTCGTAATGTCGCACACGTACTTCATTCTTCACGATGCGCGGGATATTTAACTCGTTTCAACCATTCATTGAGGTCTGATATTTACATTATATTGTGTATAACGTTGATTGCCATCTCGCGCAACACAATGACTACTACAACAGCATTAGCTCAGTTCAATGGCCTGATACCTCGGGTATGGTTAATACCAGGACATGTCAGCCTCAGGCCATCACTCCATGTTCTAATGTACCACTGTACTACTTTAGTAGCTTAAGATGCCTACTTTGGTGTCAACCTCTGTGGAATTGAGATGATGCGGCGTCGGAGCTCGATTGAGGCTGTGTTGCAGTTCTTGAGAGGATAGAGCAGAAGGGGTGTGGGGCTTGGAAATAGGAAGGACTATTGGCGTTTGGTAGATGGTTCTAACATGATCAGAAAATACGATTCTTCTGACATGGTTTTCACAATTATCACCAGGCGTCAGTGAGCGTAGTCACATCGCCATCTTACTCCTTCCATCATGAGTTGGGGCAATTGCGGTGCTTTGTGACAACAGCCCTACATCTCGCAGCAAATCGCGCCACCTTTCCTTTACGTCTCGTGTGAATTGAATGTCACTTATGGATATGAACGCTCAAATCCATGCAGTCCATGATAACAACAGCCTTGCCGAGGCAAATGCCTCCGCCCAGCTTGACTTGATGGCCGTTCTGCCGTCCTTCGTCTTGTACACCTTTCTTGGTCTCTTCTTACAACTACCTTGAGTGTCAAAAGAAGGGACTTTCTACTGAAAGAGGAGGGTTCTTCAATCTTCACATAGAGGATCTTATGACTACTGTCCGCGGGGGCTGCAGGGGACTTTTGCCTTCGGTGACTAACAGTGTTCTGTTGATGGTCGACCCGATAATCACAATCTCCTGATATTCGATTGCGCCTTCGTTCCATTTTCCGTCTCTTCTCAATGATTTACTGTTAAAGCGAGCGCCTCTCGCCATTCCCCGACGCGTTTTCACGATCCCAGATGATAAGCCAATCCCTACAATAGTCAGTTCAAAGTGGGACATTTTGATCAAGGGCTTGTTGTTTAGGTTGATAGTGTGCTTCAGCTTAGGATAACTAACGTTGACGGGGATGTAAGAGTAATGTCATCAGTTTCAACTAAATGCGCCACCATTTCACCATGTTCGGCTAGAACTAACCTCTGCAAGCAAGCTGAGGATTTTGCTAACGCTGCGCTTTGACTGCTTCCAGAAATCCTGCACTCTCTGGTTGGTCAGACTGAATCGACGGCGAAGGTTTGGTAGCTTGATAAGCTTAATCCGACCGCCACGGTCAGTTGAAGCGGACAAGGCGGTTTCAAGAATCTCATCTGTGCATTATACAAAAGCAAATGAAGCTATTGTTGGAACAGATGCGATGATGTTTCGCTTAAACAACCAATGAACAACGAGTCACTCCCCATACATCCATGCCTTGGGTTCTGTATTGGGTTAAGGATGGAGTAGGGTAGATGTCGGTAAAGTCCGACGACTTCCAAAAAATACTATACATCATTGTCAACGAGTAATAGCGGCCTATGGCTTCTCGAAAGGCGCTAGAAGCAGATTTGGCCTTGCTACGTACTGAATGGACTATGCGCCGCTGCTGATCTAGAGGAAGAGACAGCGGACAGGATGGGAGGACAGCCGCGCAGCTTGGTCTCAACTTCTTTGTTGTCAGTAACTGAAGTAGAGCATTGGAAGCATATAACCGACATTTGAGAAAGCATCAAGCCAGATTTTACAGTCACCTACGATGCAACATCTTCAACGTCTCGGCGCCGAACAAAGAAGCAATATTCACATCGTCTAGCTACAGTAACCCCTGATGGCCCCCCAGTCTAGGTTACATTTGATAGACAGCAGGGTTCACTTCCACACTCTCTCTGTTGTCTCTGTAACACTTACGTAGCGCTTCAAGAAGCGAGGTTTTATTCCATATGCTTCAATGACCTATAAGCCTTCCTATGCAAAAAGCTCCCCCAAGTCTCTCTCTTCTCTTCTTCCCATCACCATCGCTCTTACGAAACGACAGTAACCACAAACATGAACACCTACGCTGAGTACTAGTGGCTACAAGACTCTGGTGAGGACCAGTGGCAACGACAGACTGGTAAGTAAAGCACACAGTACAGAAGCCATTGTCTTACAAAAAATACAGTCCATCTTTTCACTTACTTCCGGGACCTGGAGATCTTCTAACCGGCCTGCGGACTCCAACCCGGACGACGGGCCAAAAAGCCAAAGTAGCGCGTGGCGAAACCGGTCCCCCTACACCATATGGACACTCTGAATGATTTCCGCCTGGGAAAGCGAATGCACGAGCGTCGTGGATTGCCTCATGGCACATTTATTAACGCTCGACGTTAAGGTCGGACCCTGCCTGCAAGAATCTCTTCTTACCAAGTATTGACATATTTTTCCAGTCTTTCACTGAGAAACTCCGACTCAAGTAGCCATTGCTTGCCAACAGCTACGGGCTTGGATGAGCGGCATGGAAAGTGACGGATGAAATCGCCAGTCGGGAACTGGGATGTCGTTAAAAAGAGGAAGGCATGTAAACAACACGGTGGTGAAACAAAAACCGAAAAAAAGGATTGACAATGGTCTCAACACCAGTGCGACAGTCTGCCCTCCCAGACGGACTATGACTGTCAACATCGCGAGGAAGAACGTACGCGGGTATCAGGGACCTACCAATAGATAAAGCACAAGAGGAAGGCATTTTGTTTATATAGAGGGCATCGATTTTTGGGTTACTGTCAGACTCTTGTGATGAGGATCGGATGAGGGAGCACTATCAGTGGTAAATACCAAATCTAGAGGATTCTTCAGACCAGTTGAATTATCTTCCGCCAGACGTCATCTGCCTCACTCACGGTAAGCTTGACTTGAGGCGAGAGCCTTTGCATTGGGTCCTCCGGTCTCTACTACTATGCCGTTCTGGATAAACATCCTTGATATTATCGCCGCCCCAAGTCAGTCCCCAACCAGGGAAATGAACCTTTAACCCATCCCACGATAATTCAGGCCCAAAACAAAAAGTTTGAGACAGGAAGTGTTACCCTAGATAAAAAATGGTGATGTGAGTCGCGTCTGAGTATATTATCGCGGTTGACCTCCGTTCTTAACCTAATCTCATGTATGATTGCGGTCTGAAGCTCGTGGGTAGATCTGATTTCTGGTAGACAAGTCACCCAAATCGTTGACTTGGTCCCATTTTCAACCTGCCTCGATGATGATAATATTCTCTGATCATGACTAGTGGTGACGAAAACAATGCTAAAGCAAGTCTGAGCTGCATGCCGATATAAACACCAATTATACACCGTTAAGATACCAATGTAACAGCGATGTTGAGAGACAATAAATTGCAAGATTGTTGATGGTGGCGTAGGCAAAATCTATCTCATCATTCGCCTACCAAGTAGAAAACGCCTTCAGTTCCTTTACCACAGAGCAAAAGCCAGACCAGCAGTGTAGCGAAGTCGGTGTAGACGGAATGGGGATCTGGGGAATTGTTAGCTATGTGAAAAACAGGGAATCAATGATTGAGGGATTGCAGGACGAACCAAAGCCAAGGCTTCGATGCAAATCTCAAAGCCTTTGATTGTACCGCACGTCACATAGAGTCCTAATGAAGAGTTGTCATGACGATTGGGGTGGTACTGCAATGCGCTCAGCCCTTTCTTTCCATCACTTGTTGCCTTGGAGGCTTTCATTATGAGCGCCAAGAACAGTGATAAATTGTTAGTATCTCAGAATCGTCTCCTTCCAGTAAACGTACTCTGGCTATACTGGTGACACAGTGTAAAACGTCGTCGTTGGTAAGATCTTGACCAAAGGTGCATCTAGTGGGATCAGCAGAGCCCAATCATGAAATACAAAACATACCTTGATAATACCATTGGAAGAAATCACTACGTCCTTCCTAATCTAGGCCCTGCATCAAACCCTCTGCCATGGCGCAGCGAAGATCTTCGCTGATCTTCCTTATAGCTTCCTCATGCTGCTTCTTCAGCTCCTCTTGATTCTCATCAATCGCATCCAGCCTCTCGGCCAAATCCTCCTGATCTTCTCGTGCCTGGAGGAGATTCATGTCGTCAACCTCAATCTCCTCGTCGATAGCAGATACATCTCCCTGTATATCTTCGATATCCTTGTCTATCTTAACAATCTTGTCGTTGTTCTTCTGTTTCTCCTTCTCCAACTCGCAAAGCTTCATTTCCATGACAAGAGCTTTAGCCTTGTGCTGCGCCGCGTCAGATTTAAGGCCCGTTATGTCGGCATGATCGTCTCTTTGTCGTTGCCTCAGCTCAGCAATCTGCAAACGTAAATCCTCCATCATGGTGACGATATCTGAGGGAGCATCAGGGCCTTGAGATACACAACGTCGTTTAGCTGAGACATTGGATATCAGCTCGTTACGAGGTATGATGTAACTCGAGACTCGTATGAGGGGGGTGACTGTCCCTCATCATGGAACGAAACGGCTTTCGCTTGATTGCCTGGAAGTGAATCGGTGGAGCGATTCGGCCAAGGCTGGATATTTGGGGGTTGGTTGTCGACAATGCTGATGATACGATCTAGCACAGAATCCGGTATATTGTTCGTCCGGATATAAGCCTAGATCGCGGTTGCTTCGGACAAGGTCGAGCACTGTACCCGACTTTGCTGCTCTCGGGATGAGGGGTTCGTTGGTTTCGTGTGATATAAAGGTGTTGAGGCTAGTGTTGATCTTGAGTTGAAAGCTCAGCTCGGTGATAGGACCCTGCAATAGCTGCTGGGTTTTCTCTGACCCCCTAGGGCTGCGTAAGAAGGTAAACGAAGAGAGATGGCAGATATCGAGGGCAAGACTAATGTGCGATACATATGTCATGCCTTTAAGGTAGAGGGGAAACTTGAAGGCAATTAATCCTCGCTGATTTTGATCATGAAGCTTGAAAATAAGCTTAAATGCCTTGTCGGCAGATGCAGAGAGAGGTTCATATAGATACATGATCTCGTTCTCTGATTCCTATTCAAGAGCAATAAGTATCTCGTCCTCCGGCTCCAACTCGAGAGTGACGACCTCGACCTCGAGGTCAGATAACTGTGAAGATGACATATCTCCAAAAGAAAGCGTCAGCAATGCCAAGGGAAGAAATGTACTTGCCAGTATAAAAGAATTAACTGTCGAAGAGATCAGTCTTTGTTGACGTGGAGGATGTTCAGGCACCCAGTAAGTCGGCGTACACTGAGCACCCAAACTCGAGCCAACAAAGGAGCTGAAGACACAAAAAGATCCGGTCACACAGTAGGCGGCTGACGAGCCCTGCTCCTCCCAGCAAGTCGGCGAGGAAGCGAGGGAGTCCCTTCTGCACTCTCCGAACCTTCCTCAAGAGGAGGCAGACGCGCTCGTCCTGAGGGGTAGGTTTCGGAATTTTATACCGGTTGCAGTGTGTGATGTTTCCCGGGTTTTTCTGGCTTGTGTTGAGAAGAGAGAGAGAAGAGAAGGGGGAAAGAAAATGTGTGTGCTTGGGCGAATGTTGTGCTACCTGAGGTTCTGTCGCTGCCACTGTCACTGCTATTGCCAGTGTGGGTGTGAGCGCTAACCTCACTCATTGGTTGTCAATTGTTGCTGCCCCACAAAGAAGCCATGGCAGCTCAGTGTTCCCTACACCAAACTTTCGCAGAATGGAGCAGCATACCCGTACATACTCGAGAAGAGGCTCTCACTAGATATTATGTTCCAGCTCAAGAATGAGGAGAGGCACAACGATAGGGTATGCTTCAGTTGATATAATTTACATACACGACCTCAGAAAAGGCGGCCAGCAAGAAACGACCTGTAAAATGCTAGCTTGTTCAAGGATGAGCTTGCTTTGCTTTCATCAGTGGAATTACCGATCCACTCTTTTTACTACACGGTAGTCGAAAAGGTCGGTCTTTCGAAAAAGCCAGGGGGCGTTTATTGCAGAAGCAGTGTTCATTGCTGCAAGAGCAATAAGATCATAGTGGCGGGGGGCGCGAGGGGATGTTTGGCACGTCGTGACTAGCAACAACCATTTAATGAAGGAAGATGAAAAGATAAAACAGAGCCTCATTGTTTCACTGAGCATACAAAATATGGTAGAACTTCAATCAAGCCAAAATGTAGATTGTTCTAGCGCATTCCAAGTGAAGAGGCTGACCGGCCAGTCTCCTTAAGTTACCACAGTAAAGCCGCAAACTGGCCACATCACTCTTGACAAGATTGGTGAGACAGTATGGAAGATGAACTTCCAACAAATGTAGTCACAGTAGATGTAATCAACGGCCACCTTCATCTAGCGTTATGTCTCAAGCAGAGAAGACGGTGTCAATAAAAGGGGTGCTGAGATTTCGACACCAGTCTCTTGTATCCTCGTACAAACCACCTTCGCGTCTTCCACTTCTCCTTGTCGGTCCTGGCTCCTGTTCGACTCGAGACTGGGAGGTATCCTTTGGCACATGGGCTAGCTGGGGTTTCTGTGGTTGACTTTGACGATGATTTCTCCTATTGATGAGACAATATTGCCCTCTATGACGGCTACTCTTTATAAACAAGCTCCTATGATACATAAAAACCTATCCAAGGTCCAGTCTGAAATGTCAAACTACAGATCCTTTCTCAAGATACCTCATCGATCATCGCCAGATATCCTTTTTGAAAGCGTTTGTAAAAGATCTTCTTCAAAATCTTCCAAGTTCCCTCGGGTGATCATGTTCTCTTTGATACCTGAGCACTCTTCATTCATCTCATTTACCTCCTGTTGAACTTCTAAAAGCTTTGCGTTACAGACTTCCAAGTCCATTTCGTTCGTTAGTTTTTGGAGGGCTTCAATCTCCTCTTCTGCTGTCTTAATTCTCTCTTGCAGAGCTGCAATCTCCTTTTGTGCTGATTCGATTATCTCTTTCAGCGTCTGGGGGGTTTGGCCTTCCGGAGTAACTATTCTTGGACCTGGAACAAACCCTTGTTGTTGGAGATCAGCAAGGAGCTGCTCGAGTCGTATCTTTTCCCTTTCCAAGGTAACCACCCTTTCCTCCACCCTTTGCCTCGATTGACTCTCTTTATCCAGCCTTTGCCTCGATTGACTCTCTTTATCCAGCCTTTCCTCCTAGGAAATTTGCTTCAATTGAAAGGCAGAAAACTGTTCCTGTAGTGACTTCAGGGTTTCAGCCTCCGACGGGGTTTTCTCACTCTCCTGGCCGTGGGGCTCAACGCGAGGTCGTTTTCTCTTTTGTGATGCTGCGTTCGAGGACGATGATGCAACCTCATCGTAAGCGGGCAGCTGGTCAAACTGGGCGCGAGGCACCTGTTCTGGCTCAGCAGAAAAACGAGCAATCTGGGCCCCTTGGCCGTTATAAAGGCTCTGCAGGTCAAGCTGTCTGTTGCGCACGAATCGGTAACTGCGCTCGTGTATTTTGTTGCGGATGGCATCTAGTTGCGCCTTAAACGAAGCATCGTGGTCAATATAAACAGAGAGGGATAGTAATTGTGATATTTCACGAATTTGGTCGATGACGGCACCGGACTGAGTTTTACCTTGCGCCGGCTGTTCTTTGGTGTCGAGAGGGATGAGGATAGTGATTTTCTCATTTAGCTTGAAATTAAGGCTAAGGACTTCAGAGCTGAGTTTGTTCCTCACGGGCTCAGGGACTGGTGTGAGGACGTCAAAGGAAAAGGTGTCGATGGTGGAGAGCGGTATGCTCAAAATGAGGGATGAGGTTTTAGGTGTTCTCTTCTCGGTGAGCTTGAGATAGATAGGTACCCAGATTTCGAAGAGCGAGGAAGTCTTATCGACTCTTGTCTTGAATGTTAGGGTGTTCTGTTTGGGATCTGGCTCGGCTAGATACTGTAGGGTATCGCGACTTCGCCAGGCGACGACGGCCGCCGTAGAGATTTGAGGATTTATTTCTGACATATTTGTTCAGTCGTTCAGATCGAGGTTGTGTTGTTCTCGGAGAAATGGGAATGAATGAAAGATTACATTGACCTGAACACGAACAAGTCGGTCATTGAATTTATTGAACCTCGTAGGCAACAATAACACCCATCGCATCGGCTGCGGGTGAAGGATCCGCCGAGGGACTTTTCTAAATTTAGCGACTCGAAGCAGCCCCAATTTGACACTGGCAGACGATTTCGCGCGCCTCACGTGATCACGCGCTCTCCAACTGCCCCGCAACGCGCATCATCTTCCTGCCCCTCCATCTCTTCCCCTCCATCTCCAACTCTCCTCTCTATCCCCCACCAAATCTTCTTCCCCTTCACAAGCACACAGCACAAGTCCAAAGACCCGGTAAACTATCACTACAGGCCGGTATAAAATTCCGACTTGTACCCCATCAAACGAGCGCGATGCCTCCTTTCTTGGAACAACCGGGGCACTGTAGACGGGGCCTGGTTCAGCGCCCGCCGGCTGTGATTCGGGGGCCTGACGTTTGATCTTGCCGGCTGTGATTCGGGAGTCAACAGGTTGCCGGTTGGTGCAGTAACTGGTTTGATCTTTGGTCCGCTGTGCTGTGTGCGCTGTGTTGAACAGGTGCGTTGACGCTCTTCTCTTTGGCTAACTCTGTTGCAGGTTCATTCCTCCGAGCACCGACATCTTTCAACCGGCGCGAGAATATCGTCATCGCCTTCAACGGCTATCTGCCTTGCGCATGCTGGCTTCCCTGGCGAGCTAGGGCAGCACCTTGTTGGTAAGACACCTGAGCCCCATCTATTCTCTGAGCTAATGTGTTCGGTAGCCAAACCGTTGAGAACCTTATCGACAACGCCACTCCTCGTCCAAGTTCCTTGCCTCCTCTCAATTCTCGCTCTTCCACCGCCGCCCCCTATATATATTACGAAAAAGGGATGCTTCCATCGGCGTCTATTCCCAATTAACACAAGCTCATCACATCGAGGGTCGCCACCCGTAATTGATACCGCGAGCCGGGGGTTCCAATATAGAAGCTGCATGCCAACAGCTCAAGGGTTTTTTACCTGCTCATCAAAACTGCCATTACGACGAAGAGCTGGGAACTCTTCATTTCTCAAGCTAGCGTCTTTACCCACATCTGGGATTGGCTACATCAGTATCGCAATACAAGTCTTTGATCACCAGCAACAAGTCGCACGACCACGTAGAAGAACTCTGCTGCAATTTCACATCAGCCTCAGCCTCCGCGCGTACAGATTCCTCAGTATGGACCAGCCCTGTCAACACTACGACGAGTCATCATTGGAAAGCTCTCTAACATCTCAGCATCAGCCAAACAAATTCCACAAAGTAACGCTTACCCGCCGGCCAGCACATCCCCGACCTATTCACTCAGTGGTTTACTTCAGTCTATCAGGCATCTCTGCGATTCCGGCCGAGTCCTCGCTCATAAAGAGACTTGTTGCAGAAGCCGGTAAAGGCGCATTATCGTCAGTATCGACTACGAGGTCAACTTCAGCCCAGGCCCTAGCGACTATACTAGGAAGCTCAAGGTGGCTGATAAACATGGCTCGTACCGGCTACGACGCTTGCAATCTCGAGATATGGCCTTTCGCTGTTGGAGCTAGACGTGGCGATAACCTCAAAACACTAGTCGGCTTACTCAAGGATCTCTGTCGAATGCCATATCGCCCCACGGTCTTCCTTTTTTCTTCTGGTCCGAGAGCAAGGTATCACTACAGAGCTGAGTCCCGTCGATATCATTTCCAAGACCTTCACCGCGTTTATTACCCTCCACCGCGTACAGTGTGAGACGCCGAGGTAGTAGTGAAAGATCGAACGTAGGGCCATGCAACATCGTTAAGCAGACATGTCTTGCGAACCATGATCACTGCACGAACAGGCGGGAAGATGTAAATGTTGGTCGAGATACATACGGGTGGGCTGGTATGAATACAGGATCATGGTGGGTCATGACGATGGCCACCCAAAACAAGTCTCCAATCGTGGTGAAGCCCCTGGCCGCTTGGGAGACCCGATGAGCAGTCGCACGACGTGAACAGCAAGGCAATCGACAGCCACCTGACGCCTAGGAACCGATCCGGGTTTGACTGAGCTCCCGGAGTAAACTGGTAAAGACTCCGTGCGACATAGGTTGCAGACGTACCACAGTGAACTACCCAGTGGAAGTATCCCAATAGAGTCGAAAGAGGGTGCATATCGATATTGACGGCTTTGCAGCGTCGTCATAAAGTCCCGACGTGGATCGGGTTGTTGTACAGCTTAAGCCGCCGAGCTACCCAGAGTTTGTAGTGTAGATAGATATACTCAAGAATAGACTCAGTAGTCTTAGATCCTATGCCTCAGTGCTGCTAAGCTTCGGGTTTATCTTCCGTCTTCTTTCCAATGGGGATTGGACTCGGCGGCAATTCGACATCACGGGAGGCCGTGCTTAAGTTGAGTTTGTAGGTTTAGCAGGAGGTAACATCGGGGATCAGGACTGGGGTTGGTCAAACTGCAGTGGCATGGCGTATGGTAAGCAATGTTGGGCCCAAGGTATCAGCTCTCCGTTGAAAACTTGGATAGCCCATACTCCCTTCACCCTGGCCAAAGCCGTCACGATCGCTCCCGTCTCAGAGGCCCTGCAGTGAATGTCGCCCGTGAGAAGCAAACAAGGGTCAGTTATAACCATAGCAATCAAGAGTGAGTCGGAGCGCTTCTCAATCTGGCTCAGCACCAACGATGTCTCTCGCCCTCGAATCGTTCGGTCCTGCATTGGGGCTTGGCAATTGCCCTCGAGTCTTTCTGGAATATGGACAATCAGGAACGCGATTATGCCTTCAGCCGTAGGTCATGTCGAGACCGCCATTCCTAGGGTTATGGCTGAGATATTATATAGTGTCGGGTGGAAATAATGACGGCGCGTTCGTAAGGGGCGAGGAGGAAGAGACAGGGAGAATGTGGACGGCGTCGGTCGCGGTTCTGGACGTTATTTAAGGGCACGGTTTGAGGAATACGGTAGAAGGGCTCTTGAACTAATACATCGTCGTCTGGCGCGGGCTCTAGTCGTTCGGATAGTTATGGTCTCGTTGTTCCCTCAGCGCGCATGTTGAACATTGCAGCAGCATCGCTAGCTCAGAAGACGTGACGCGACGCGTGACATGCCAGCCCGCCGGCTCGAATAATGGCGAACAAACATACAAATTGATATAGTCACCCATAGCGATTGCAATAATGAAGGTGCTTACAGATGGCTGTGAAGGATTAACCCGTAGTTGAATCGAAGCAGCACCAGAGATAGATGGGCAAAAGGATAAACTTGGGTGCCACTACGCACCGAGCCGCACGGCCCCACAAAACCGGACCTGGCGACTCGGCTTGACTTGATATGATGATCCGCCGAGATACCTGTGCCCAGTTAGGGTTATTTATTGTTTTTTGCAATCTCATAGTCTAACATTACCATTTCGTAGCCGGTGCTCGTGTCCATTCCCACGTATCTTGAGCGTCGCGGGACACGAAGAAACTGTTGTCCCTCACAGCCAATCCTAGAGCCAAGATCTTATATTTTTTTGTCCTTCCTCACCCTCGGCCACTCCTGATTACCCGATATCAAGACAATGGTCCGTCCCTTCTTTTGGTCGGCTATACCGTCTTTCACTTTCACCTCATGTCCGTATTCACGGGGTACCCTTTACCTTGCATGCCCTTACCATGAATTCCACCCAAGAGGCCTTCGTCGTGTGACAGCAAAGATACCGAGCTTGTCGGTTTGATTGTCTTAAAATCCATTGACCAATTATTGTCAGGTCATTGTCAGGTTTGCAGTTTGTATATCGACGTCGAGGTTGGAGGAAGCCTTGCACTGGTGAGGGTCGCATTGGGGCGGATCTCATTGTGTGTCGCCGGGTCTCCTGTGGGCTCGAGGCTAAAGATCGCCGAAATAAGGCTAGAATGAGTACTCTTCTATATGACCAGGGACTGGAGCCACGTCATGTTCACGGCACCAACAGAATTCCAATGGCATCGGCCTACCAAGCCTAAGTAGAGACCTCCAATGCTGGTCACGTCCTGGAAGCGGAAGGACAAAGGTAACGAGCTAGTGAACCACGTGTTTCCCCGTGGAAGATTCGATGTCAGTAAAGAGTAGGGAGGTATTCGAATGTTATGGTGGCGATGAAGTCCAAAGACTTCGATCATTAATCTTCCTGGTCTGACTGCGCTGACTGCGCTGATTTACTAGATGATGGAGTTGAACTGCAACGATATCCACGGAGGAGGTCTCTGGGATCGTCTCCACGACAGGATTACTACCGCAAGTAGGAGACATATTGCTCAGACTGGAAGCAGTGCGCCTTTTCAATTGACCAGGAAGCTCCAGATCCGCTAGGCATCGAAGAGAGCAAAGCTTCTGAACGACACGAGCAAGGAGGCGAGCGACATCCACCTCGCTTCTCTTCTCGAAACAAATTTGCTGCGATATTTTCCAAAACCGCCACCCCTCTGAATATCCGTCTAGGGGCGATTCGTGCTCGTTCTTATTATCAGTAATTCTGTCTCTAGGGTCGCCTCTATCATCGTCTCATTCGTCGTCATCTTCGTCGTCGTTAGTACCATCGACGGAGGTCAGCCGAGAGCGCCGTTTCTTAATTTCAGGCCGGCGCAATTTACGTATGGTCAGAATGTCGTAAAGATAAACATTTCCTCGATCAGCTAATTACTGGCCTCGAGGACTCCCAAGCAGAAGTCAACCACGGCAACTCGATGTTTCAGGCAGAAGAGAGGTTTTTGGAGGAGAGAATTGGTGGACGTGGTTTCTTCACGCGTATCGCGACCAACTTCCGTCGACTTGGAGAAGTTGCATCAAAGCTGCTTCAATACGGGCTATCCATCCTTCTTGTATGTCGCTACAAAAGGGGCATCCTCACGACCTCGACGTGTCCTGCAGCCCAAGAGCTGTTCTCCGTTCTTCTTTCCGTTCTCAAGCCTCAGAAAAAAAGAAAAAAAAAACTGCTTTGCCCATCGTGTAATCAGGGATCACACATAGCCCTTCACTCACATTTGGCTCTTCACAATTTGTTATGAAGCACCACCTGCACCAACGCCACAGAACGAGCATGTGAAACAAGGCTCTTGTATTCATGGACAGATTCGCTCGACTGGGTCACAAAGAGGGCTTACGCCGCTTGATACAAGTTGCGAAATAAAGTGGTCGCCAGGCAACGACCACGTCTACCCTCGAGATGAAGAAAACCTACAACAACGGACTAAAACTTGCACCAGAAGGATCTTTATCTTCCGTCATTATATATAAGACAGATAGAGTCATGATATAAACACAATCAAGATATCAGGATCCTCCCTGACCACTAGAGCAGGGCCAGTAGGTAATTGCTGATAGGTATAATCAACATCCAGATCGAGCTAATACAATGTCAAGTAGAGATTTATATCAGACAACAGATCAACTGAGATTTATGTAGCGCCAATCTTCAGTCGCAAGTCTTTCTAAGACATCGCAGCGACTCTTTATATCACGGCGATTCCCTGGCCTTGGCCACTTTTCTTCACCTCGCACGAATATCAAAGTGTGATCGAACCACCAGCTTTAATGCTGCAAGGCATGGAAGAGCCAATGCAGTGGTGATGTATGTCGGCATGCAGATATAGAGCTCCTCAGGCTTGCTCTGAGGACGGCAATCCGGAAACGTGTAACACGCCCGCGATATGCATCAACACCATAGATTTCGCGGAGAAACCTCCCCGGCGTAATGCCCCTCCGCCGTTTTTATTAACACTCTCATTCTTCCAGGGTCTTAACCTTGAATTTCCAGGTCTCACTCCGTCAAGCATGAGCGTTATCCCGGATGACAGCAGCGAATTCAGGGATGGCCGGATTAGAAAGGAGTCTACTAAACAGTAACTGTTTTGATAAGAATATCTTGAGATACTGGTTGGGGAAAATCCCGCACTGTTGCCTGAGCTTGGCATGGGTAAGACATGGTAAGGATAAGAGGAGTCATTGGAACCCGGGCAAAAGCTGAAATGCAGCCCCCATGTTCCACAGAGCCTGATTCAGCCGCAGAGTGATAATTACACACTCTCCACAGCATTCAGCAAATAAGACCTAAATGCTCAGATTCCAGCATAATAGAACCACCTTGTGCAAGATCATCAGAATATTATAGATAATCCATGTCTAGTAATTGTACATTTATCATTTCATCGTCAATACTGATAGCTAGCTCTCTGCAGCCACAAAAGTGGCGATATCTCAAGACTGCTCAAACGGCAGCATGGCGTTTCGGCCTAGAACGCCTCTGCAACGCTATCAGAGCCAAGGTTGCAAGTTCAACCTGTTTTCTTTCCTTGGGGATGCCTTGTACCACAGTGGCTGGCACGTCGTATGGACTCTCATTGGTTTGCTTACGTCCTAGATTGCAACCCCGAGTTCTGCCTTGTGACGGCACAGTCCCGTGGCTGGTTGCCTTGATGTCAGATTATGTCAATAACCCTTTGTTACCCTTTGTTTAGAGATAATCGGGCTCCGCAGAGCCGCAATTGTGCCTTTATCTCCCAGTCAATGCTCGCTATCTGCGTTCCCTTGTCTTTTCTGCTCTCCATACCATTAACTTCATCAGTCACCTTGTCTCGTACCATCAACAACAATCTAGTATCCTATAGCGATAAGCTTCAAGATGGCAGCTGCTGAGGTTGAAGTTCTCGTCGACGAATGCGACTTTCGTACCAGGAAGAATAACGCGGGCAAGTATTACCGATACAAGTCCCAGGACTGCCGACGGTGCAGTTGCAAATACTCCGGCGGCTGTGGAAAAGGTGATGATTGTACTTGTCTTAAGCCTGCTGATGGTATGTTTGTTCTAGGTGTCGTGGGTATTACTGACACGCTGATTACTCTTTAGCGACCGACCTGAAGGAAACTTAGCCAAGAATTTGCCAGGTGGACTACAACACGGGGATGAGTTCGAATGCACTTTATGTCAATCGCTACCAGATTACTACGGTGAAATAGGATGTAAATATAACGAGGAAAATACACTTTCATTGCTTGTGAACCTCCGGGCGCTAATACCCTACCCTTAATCAATCAAAAGTGACATTTCCACCACTAACAATGTATTCCTTCAGTTTCTCCAGGCCGTGCAAGTCGTTCTCTGGTGCTGCAAGCTCTGCTTCTTCCAATTCCCAGCCAAAAGTCCCTCTCTTGACCCCCATCTTCTCTCCTTGGAGCCTGCAAGAGTCAAAGTCGATAATAACGGGGATGTTTCCATCGAGCATAATGTTTGCAGGATTCAAATCGTTATGAATGAGCCCGATCTGGTGCAAGTGTCGCACCCCTCTTTCAACCCCTTCGTAAAGCTTCACTCTTTGATCGGGACTGGAATCGGCCACTTTGTCGGATAGTTTTGAGGTGTACTTACCCAAAACAAGACCGGTGATCTTGTCGTCTTCGCCCAAGCAACCGAAATATCGCACAATATTCGGATGCGGATGCTTCTTGAGTGTCTCACAAATCTCCACTTCCTGTAAAACTAGATCTGCAATGCTCGTGGGATTTGGGTCCTTGGCATCCCACGAGATAAGGCTAGGTTGCTTGAGGTATACGTCGTCAAGCGACAAGGTTTCGGGTGCTTTGCTGATGCCTTCCTTGAGCTTTGGACAGTAGTGATCTCGCGGAATAAGTGTGAGGTCAAGGGAAGAATGATCGAGGTTCTTAAGCTGTGATTCTCGCTGTTGGGAACTGGCGGCAAAGTAATCGTTGCCAATTCGCAGTATGATCTTGGTGTGATCGAACAGCCAGTCGTCGTCCTTCTCAGAGAAAGCCTCACTGTGAGCGACGATTTGCGACTCTTCCTTGGGCTCTTGGCTTTCAGCAGGAGTAGAGCCGTCGACAACTACCGATGATGGTTGCTCGAGCTTGGCACGCCTTGTTGGAGGGAGGTCGCTGGGAGGACAATTCGAGCTAATGTCATCCCCAGCGAATGCGCCGCTGTGGTTTCGCTTGAGATTGACGTCTTGAAGCTCCGCGTGGTTATTGTCGCTATCGGGAGCGCTGACTTCCTTGTTACTGTCGCTTTGTTCGTTCTGCATTTTGACACGATCGTCGGGAACAGGAATGTCATCCGCGATTTGGCTCTCGTCTGGGAATACTATGTTAAAAAAAAACCAGATGCTGGAAATTGAACAATCGCAAACAACTTACCAGACTTGGAAGCTAACGAGTCGGTTGACGGCGGTTCGCTTATATCGTGCATTTTAGATTCGTAACATTAACTTAAAATCGTTAGTGTAAGGGGGAACAGAATAAACAAAAGAGGTGGAGCGCGTTTGTTTTAATATATGGGGAACTTGTACCAGTAGCGTGTTTAGAGTCACGTGTGCTTATAACTTTTCGCGCGTTATCGCCAAACGGTGAAAAGGAAGGGAGCGGAGAGAGGGGCCAAGAGGTCGGCTGCTTTGTTAGCGCATGACACCAAGACTCGGAAAAAGATATAATTCGGAAAGGCCCACGATAAGAAGAAAAGTATGGGAATTATAGGTGAATGTAAGTCCGGCTTCGGAGGTGGTGGCGAGGCTTGTTGGCAAATGACTTTGCAAAAGCTGGGTACTACAATTTTGATCAGGTAGTGAAATTAGGGGGTTTTGTCACAAGAGCAGGGGTTATTTGCCGGAAGAGCAATCAGATCAGGTTAGAGTAATGGCTTGACCCGCTATATGAGGCTAGACCTCAACACCAAGATCTAGACCCGTGAACTAACGCTGATCAAGATCCAAAGGACCACCAAATCAGAATTCCCGATTTACAATTTTGTGTCCAAATACGGCAGTATCGTAGTTAGCTTCAGATCTCCGATCGCCACTAGCCTGGGGCTATCTTGTAGCCACCTCACCATTCCGCCTCAGGGCAAGTCCCCGGCCTGCCAAATTGCCTAACTTGTAGGTTAACACTTGACATGTCTATAAACTGTAGGCTCCTTTCTTCTTCAAGAGGGGTGTATTCCTACAATCGAACTGGGGGAAAGGAAGAAACAAGCTGACCTTTTCCATGCTCAAATCGTGTCTCAAACCCCCGGTCGTCTTGCTGTTCAACCAGCGCCAGACCAGCATCACACAATGGTCACTATTTGACCAACCCAGTCTCCGCTGTGCAAACCCAGGGTCGCTGTCGTCCCTCTCCGCCTTTGACCGATTATGGCGCATAGACGTGGCGACAACGACGGGGGTCTCACCGTGGGAGCAGTTCAAATTGAGATGGGGCTATGGATACCAAGAGGGTAAGCAGTGGAGTTTTTGACACAACCCTTGCCCTGGACCACTGTAGCTCGCAAACCCTCACCTCTGAATCTCCAACAATGACAAAACGCGACCACCAAGAACAAGATCTAACATGGCGAGTCGCGAAGTTAATTGAGCCGCAAGATACCTACAGGCAGTGAGGATATCCAAGAATGATATCATACTAGTACAGTTTCGTACACGCGCCAATTGAGTTTTCTGTGCAGAGCGAGCCTCGGCCCCGAGACCAACAATCCACTCACAATTTTAAAGCGTGGCAGCGGCAGGAAGCCTGGGAATTGCACTTCCCATCCCAGTCATTTTTGCACACAATCAGCCATGTCTCCCGACTCCAAACATCATGGGCTTTGGAAATTAGAACTCATGAGCAAACATCATCAAAACAACAATGCCACATACGGGTTTCGTCGGCAACGTGACATGCTCTTCTTCGAGAGTTTTCTCAACAGGCATTTATTTAATCTTGACAGGATTGGCTAATTTGAGGCTTCTGCTCAATATGCAAGACTTGACTCTCTTCAAAACCCAACAATCTCTCACAACTCTTGAGAAAGGCCATCTACACCCTTCTACTCCTGCCATGCCTCTATCTCTTCTCTTAGCACCAACACCGCTCTCTCCAAATCCTTTATCATAGGGAAAACATTGCCTCTCAATACAAAAAGCTCGCTCTCCAGGTTCACACATCGCTGCTCCAAAGTCAAGACCTCAGGCTGGTCTCCGGGAACCTTGTCTTAAGTCAGCTCTGCATCAGGCATCGTTTCAACATCAAGCCGTTTATATTCAGCAACGGCTTCACCCCTGACCTTTTCTAACTAATTATAGTCAGTTCGCATCCATCATAGCACAACCAGTGTCACCTACAACTTCAACAACGATTAAGTCGATCCAAAGTTTCTCTTTTGCTTCTCTCAAAGCATAAAAGCACTGCGTAATGTCCTCCGAAATGCATTCGAGACGAAGTTTTCTCTCGGAGAGCTTTTCGTCGGGGATATTAGGCTGCTGTTAATCAATACTTAGTACCGGAGTTTAAGGAGGAAGAGCGTTAACTTACAAGTCTGTAGAGACCGTCGTCTTATGCATACACACATTCTTCACCAGTGCCAGGTGGACTGCCTTGGGGCTCGTCGGCTAAAGGGACCGGACTAGCGACTCGGTCGTCGTTACTGATGCGTGCTGCACGCGTAGGCCGCGGGGAGGGACTGGCAGTCAGCGACCGCTGCCGTTTTCTGCCTAAGCCTCGCCTCTTAGAAGGCATAGTAACAGAGGGTATTTTTGAAGTAATCACGAATAAGAGTAATTATAAGTAAAGGTGATTGCGAGTGAAATTAATTAAGAGATGCAAAGAACAGGTAGTAAGGGGGGTTTTGTAACTCTTATAGCAGCGATTCAACGCTAATCAGAGTTCAGTAGTAGCTCGCCTGTTCCAGAGACCATTCTAACGGGTAGCGACGTGAATAATAAGTAGGCTATAATACTATCAAACAGGCAACCGACTAGGCGGACGCTATGCAACTTTCGATGAGGATGAGACCAGCCCAGTAGATACAAGATAAGAACTTGGTAGGTAGCAGTTGTTAAGCTAATATGTATGGTAGAGTGTTAGCACAGATGTACTGCCCACGTACCCAGCACACCCTTGCACGGGCTTCAACGGAACAGGTCGGCACTCTCTGCTGCTTTACGTTCACAACGGCTCGGATGCCAACAACTCAACAGACACGCCCACCTAGAGAAAACAAATATAGCGCTTAGATCTATCATCATGAATTAAGTAATCGGCTCTTACTGTGTGCCACTCAAGATATTTGAGCATAATTTCGTGGCAGTCATTCCCTTTCTGGTTGCGCACTTATCAGTTGGTCTGTTCCAGGGTAGTCAATTCGACAGAATTTGACTCAAGTCGTCGGGTCTGGTCATGGTGCACAAATGTTACAGATCTATATTCACATCGCATCATTGCTCCAATTGACATTTACAGTAAAGATAGGATTTGTCTTGAAGAAGTTTTGGTGATGAGGTTAAATCCAACCAATGAGTGTATGCTGTATCTGTTGTTGAACTGGTCAATTCTTCTTGAAAAATTACAATGGCCTGCGCCTCGAGATGCCAATCAGAGCGCCAGAAACAGAGGGGTAGACTGTGCCCTGTTGTTTTTTCTAGGCTTTCACATCTTAGCCGCTTCCCAGTTCCCGCTCAAGGCCAACGCAGCACGATATCCACGGGGAGCAAAGACATCGCGCCATGCCAAACTTGGCCATCGCAACACAAGTACATGGATGTGTCATGATGCCACTAGCCCGCTCACGCGTTCTCGGCTCTGAGCAAACAACGGCTGCCGCTGGGATCCCCGGCAAGTGACAGCGAGCTACTGATGGTGCTGGGGCGCGCAATCCCAAACATCTGACCGCTGTTCAAGGCCGCTGAGTTGGGAGAGAACCGACAAGAGAGGCTTTTCTGATATTCTGTGGTTTCAGCGTCCCAAAGTGATATAGTACGCCATAAAATGTTCAATCAGCATGCAGGCACCCTGTAAAAATCGGCATACCCAACCGGAAAGCCCATATCTACGGTGCGGGCTATGAAGAAGAAATAAACAGATGTGTGCAGACTTACTTCATCGATAGATGAGAAGATAATTGAGCTGACGAACAAGACTCGTTGTTTTGATTGGCTCTGCTTTCGAGTGTGGCAATAAGTGAGGGAGCCTTGGATGTCAGGCAGTCCGTCACACGGCGCGGAGAAGATGAACAAGACAGAGGCGGCGTTGCTGATATACACATACACATCCAAGTTAAAGCAGCATCGTGACTATTAGTATCATGGCGAACCTTGAATCAGTCCGCACAGTCGCCATCGTTACAACTCTCAAATCCCTCGTCGCAGAAGTCAGGACCGAGGCCTGTAAGCTCAACCGGCTCAACCCTGGAGACTACACATCGCCGGCGGAAATACAAAAAGATGTAGCGAATATCTACACGCTTCTCGATGCGAGACTCAAGGAACTTGAATCAGCTGTGGAACACGTCGTTACTGCCAATGAACTCTTAAACTTGAACTCTGTGAGGAAGACCGGTTCGACGATTAACGAGCCAGAGGCGACACATGAGGTGTTGAACGATACGACTCAGCAAGCTTCAGATCGAGATCAAACTACAACTATTGAGAACGAGGGACAGCCAAGTCCATGCCAGCCGAACGTTAGTTCTGAGCCTCATCCTAACACAGCAACCGCATCCGCAACTCCCCCCGCAACCCCATCCACAACCCAGTCTGAGGAAACATCACCAGAGCCTCGACCGCAAAGCTATGCGAGAAAAGCAACCTCAAACGCAGCCAAATCAGCGGTGCACAAGCGACGAGTCAAAACTCGCACCAGCGCCAGGCTAAACAAGATGGCTCAGCCAGAACCGAACCTCGGCCGCTACGAGAAATACATTGACGACCGCGATGACATACCAACCTTGAAGCTACAGCAGTTGGGAGACAACCTTGTCGCCACAATAGATGCCCTCGCCTCTGGCCCTGATCAGATCCAAAAGGCTCAGATATCAGGTTTGGCAGAAGCAATGAAACACCATCCAATAGATACATGGAACCTCGAACCGAGAGATGGCGGAGACGTTAACAACAACACCATAACAGTTGATTCCGAAGACATCATCAGGATTAAAATAACCAACAACGAGCAATCCTTCCATTGGCCTGGTTTCGGGGGCTTGAACCACCGTATGACAACAAGAGAAGCAGGTCATAAATTAGCATGCTTCGTCAACGACCCCGACCGTTCTGTTCCTCACTACACTGGAGTCGCGGAATCTCCCCTCTGGGATCTCTGTCCTCTTCATGCAGGCAGACTCGCTGAGATCGAGGAGCTCAGAAGGGCTAATGAGCCTTACACGCACTACGGGGAGCACTATTCGGGGACTGCGATGCATAAAGAGGATGCCAATTTTGGATCGGTGAATGTGGGATTTGCTGGGACCAGGGCGTTTCTGCTCGTCGATACAAGAGATACAAAGATGTTTGAGGATTGGGTCCGAGATACGATTTCCGATGCTCCTCCGAAAGGGAAATGCTGCGATCAGTGGGTGCGCCATCTGGGCATCTTCTTCAGACCTGAACAACTCGAAGAAGCAGGCATACGGCTCACTATCCTTCTTCAACGAGTAGGAGATCTTATCTTCACGAAACGGAATCAGTATCACCAAGTCATCAATCTTCAAAATTCGCTAGCGCTCTCTATCAACTACATCAGCGGATCAGAAACACCCACCTTCTTCGATCAAGCGAATCCTCTCCGCTGCTGTTAGAACCAATGCGGCCTTGCTTATCTCTACTTCATAGTAGGTTTCCACGTCGAAATTGTGAATAACAAAGGGAAAAAACGAAAAGCACTTCACGACGACGACGAGGACAACTCCAAGGGTGCAAAGGCGATGCGGTCTGGCGATGAACCTAAGAATGAACCCTTGAGCGCGGGGGTAATTAGATATTTCTTACGAACTGCTGCTCCAGACTTGAAAATGCCACTGACCCTGGACCCCAACGAAGTTCACCTCTATAGGATGGTAGCTTGGGTACTGAGTGACCAAGCCAAGCAGCATATCGTCTCACTCATGCTCGGCTTTCGAACCGCGCCAACTATTATCTCCAAGAAGGCCGAACTGACTGACGAGAACCATGTGAATTCATATCTCAGGTATTTCGAACAAGTTGAGAAACAGACCATTCTCACTGAATTCCAAGTCGAATATGCACGATCATGTCTGGCCAAACGCACCCTCGAGATCCTGCAGGAAGAAGGCCGGGATCGAGTTACTTCAACAAATATCGATCAAGTCTCTCAGAAGCTTGGAATGGATGTGGAGACATACCTCAAGATGAAAGACCATTACCATACCGGAAGGGCATGGAACAAAGTCTGCGATGAATTTGACGGGCTGATGCCATTTATCTTCACCTGCGCAAGATGGCCGTACAAAGTAACAGTCCGAGACTGGAGAGACCTCACAGAAGAACACCGCACGAAAATGATAGACCTCTTGAACGCAGTGGATTGGCCACTGAGTAATAGGCTACAAGCTGGGGATGCAATTCAGGACCTCATTTTCAGGGGTGCAGACTATGTTTTTGTATGGGAGTGTGTGGATGAACCGATTTGGGATTTTCCGGCCGATGTATTGCATTGGCTTTGTGATAAACCTCAACACGGAAGACCTTGTCGAGTTTGTAATTCATGCGTGGAATTTCAGGAGGAGATGAAAAAAGACAGAAGAAAGAGAGAGGGGGCCGGACAGGGTAAATACTGATGAGTAGTTGAACATGGACGTTTTAGCACCGCTTATACTATTGGTTTACATGATAAGACTCGTTCTACTGCTTCCGAGGTACTCCTGAGTCTTTACCAGCAGCAGACATGTTAGCTACGGGTCGTGGTGATTTCACCACATGTTTCCTCCGGCAAGCTAGATGAGGGCCTGTGTTCCATACTGCCAGTAAACCACATATCTATTCCACTTCTCAATAAAGCCAAAAACGCACTAAGTATAATATTTATTAATTTAGGCCGTATGTAGATTCATTTGCAGCCGGTCTCCATATTGAAGAGGCATCCTCAACGCTGGGCGGATGGATATTGAAACCTGGTCATAGAGTCACTCATCTCTAGATGAGAAGAAAGAATACAAAGTGTATATTACCGAGACGACGATAGAAAGGCCTGATTGTTGTTTTGCCAGAACGTAGGAGGCACAACATAAGTCATGAAGAAGGAGTGGCGGCGTACGGCTGTTCAACAGTCGGAACATCAGATCATTAACGAAGACCCAAGGGAAATAAGGGTATACAACACTTGGCCGCAAGTGATAGTTCCAAAGGAGAGGCCTTCTGGTCGATAGTCAACTGAAGCGAATGCCAGTTGATAGTGGTGCATCGTAGTCCCAAGCTTCATGATGATGAAGGCTTTGGAGTGAATGTGGACAAACACGGCGAATTTCACACTGCTCCAATGAGGTAAGCCGAACCGAGCTTACAGTTCTTGCTATGATGAACCCCCGGTGATGGTAAGGGCTTATCTCCATACAGCACCTGGGTGTTCTCGTCCAATCGCGAATGTCTCCAAGACCGAACATCGTCAATACTGCTATATGAGAAATGCCAAAAGTTGTTATCGAAACTCATTATAAATCCCTACGTGGCTAATGTCGTGGTTGATCTCAAGGTCAATGTCCTGAGAGCTTGACAGGACGTTTTGTCTCAATCGCACGTTTGCGACGCCAGAATGCTTGGAGTCAAGCTTTGGTTGGCGTTAGCAGTAGTTATGAAGATGCATTGAGACCACAGAAGCCTAGCAAGTACTGGAAGGAAGAGAGATTGGGGATGTACCGTGAGAGCTCCTTGCTTAGCTAACGTTTGACAAGACCATGCAAATGCCAACGCTGGATCAAATGACAGCGCCTGATATGTCGGCACACAGACTCAGAGTAGGCATACAGAGGATGTGAGTTGCCTCAAACTGGTTGGCGATGTGTCCAAGGCAATTTATACAGACGTGAGATGCACCAGGAATATCGCGAGGACTACTCACAGCTGTGTCAGGTTGATGGGGATAGCTATCCTCATACATACTGCCTTGATGCAAATGCAAAATAAGCGGATGTTTGTAAACACTTATGAAGTGTAAAATGTTGCTTCACGGCCAGGTCCACCGCTGGGCTGAAATGATGACCCAGTCTCAAAGCTCTAGCAAAGTTCAAGCGTCGAATTCAGCGAGGATACCAACCTAATCAAGATGCATGAGCTCCTCTTAAGGAAAGAGTCAAGTCTCCAATCTGGGAAAAGCCGTGAGCAAAGGTGGCTATATGAATGGGGAGATTGTCCCGTGTTTAGGCGACGTGCTTTATTTCCATCCTTTAGCGCATTAATAAAAGGCAGAGGCCTTGAACAGTGGTAGCCTGACTTGAGCAGACTCCAACACCAGGAGAAACGTGGCCTAGTTGATCTATAACGACGTCGACGAATGAGGTCAGGAAGGCACATGAGGTGACGACGTTGAATGAGTTAATGGACATATTGAACTTCCTGATCGCCGAGCAAATCGCCGCCCTGTACTTGATCGTCTAACTCGTGGAAAAGGTCGACTCGTCGATATACAACTTCTCCTCGGCTAGCATAACCACTCCCTAGATGGTATATCCCCCCCAACTCTTTCAATACGAGGACCATGTTTAGGAGACCAAAGATAGCTCGTTGAGTGATGATTGGATAGTTGGCAATACTGTAGAGTTGGTACTGCGGTCTCGAGATTTATCTGCGCAAGATGGATTGGGAAGCCAACGTCGGACATTTCGAAGCGGCAGTGCTAACCGATCGGAGAAGTCGGTCTGAAATCCAGCTGAAGAATACAACGACGGCCAAAGCCGGTGCAGATATTGTAACACTGGTAGGCATTCTTCTTGTTGAAGCTGGTGGCGACTTAGCTGAGAAAGTGATCGGATTCACGGCATTCTGTGCGTTGTAAGCTTCGGGGCCAACGACGACTCGGTCGACATGCGTAAAGGGCCTAATAGAACCATGTAAGTTCGCCGTTTAGCCTGTAGAGACAAACAATTTGGTGTATTTGAGCGCTTTGGACTTGGGAGACGAGCAGGGTAGGCATGGAAATGAGGCGAAGGTGGCTTGATCGATGGTATCTGAAGGGTCGAAGAAGAAAGCCTGCTGATGATGATCCAGGTTAGTAACATTCGAACCTCAAACCTATAGATTAACTGGCGGCCTGCAAACTTCATGACACCAGACAAGCTCTTCCACCGCGTTCCAAGGTATAGAGACTCCATTGCTGCTATTGGAATTGCCCACATAAGGATAGCAGCTCCACCGGCTGCCTCAAGACATCTGCGCGGTTCCCAGGCATACTGTACCACTGGCGAGGCTTGCTGCAATCCAGAAACCAGACAAGGCCGGGTTTAACTCGTGCGTTTGTATCATTTCAGCTAGGATGTGCGATTGTTAGTTGATAGGGTAGAGATCGAGAAGCCCACGTTGCTGACGAGAGACCAGGTGGCTTTTGGCTGCGCGGAACGTAGATGGCAGAAACCGATGAGAGCGGGGGGACATGCAATCAAGACGATTTCTCGTAGATCAGGTCTCAAAAGATGTGCGTACTCAGAAACGTGCTTTCACTGATTGAACAAGCGACGGTCGTGTAATAGCAGTTGCTTGCGAGGTCGGGTAGGATGTGCGAATATCTCACTGTAAGGTAGACAGCCACCCAGCGCAACCAACTCCAATATGGCGACAGGCTAATGTGGAGTCAGCGAGGCGCGATGAGAGTTCATGATCGAGATGATAGGCTTGAGTCGCGGAGATGATGCGCTTGGCGATGGCAAATCGAACATTCAGAGGGTGAAATGTCACAGACCGTCCGGGTAAAAATAGATGGATTGACGGCGTCAGGAACAAAGTTACAGGAGCTTAATCTTCTCAAGACTACTAACCATAGGCGTAGGCAACCTAGCCCTTATAAATGATTCCAGACTGTGAGTTTGTGGGTTGGTGGTTCATTTCTCAAGGTCCAAATGGATCCGATTTCTCGAGTGCAGCATTTCTGCTCCAGTGGGTTTACAGGGCACATCCACTGGAGCTTGGCCATTCAGTTGAGCACGCCGCCATCGCTCACGTTACACACCCCACCATCACCACCACAACACAACAGAGATTCATCGCCATGGCCGAAACCGCAAAAGACACTCAACCTCGCGCACTTCCTACCCTTTCTACTGTTTCTTCCCTTTCTTCCGCATCGCGATGTCATGCATCTACCGTGACAGATCATAATCGTGAGCCATCCTCATCTCTTCGAACCCTCCCCTCGACGTCGGCCGCCTCTGAAGACGTCTCCTCCGCCGACTCGTCATTCCAGACCGTCTCCTCGACGGGCTAAGTCTTTGACAAGCTACCCAAGTCGCCGCCCGAGGTCAAGCCAATCGAGCCCGAGGCCACGCCAATCGAACTCGAGGTCAAGTCAATCGAGCCCGAATTGTAGCGCCCAGCTGTCGAGTCCACCAAGGCTCCCCTTTTCGCCGATGATCCTTATATCGATCGACGTCCTCAAAGCATTGTTGAGTTTTACCTCAAGAAGAACACCATCCCCCTTGACGCCCTGGTAACTGTTCCCATCAGTACCAGACACTTCAAACGCTACGAAGACAGGATAGCAGCATGCGTCCATAAGCGATTCGCCTACGACCCCAGAACCCAGGAGATCACCTTCCGTATACCTACTCTGACGCACTGCCTGTTTACTCAATTTGGTGAGGATGCCATAAAGAAAGAGTTGAGCAAGCTTGACAAAGAGCATGCTAACCTCATAGCCGGTATTCATACCCTCCGTAATGCTCGTATCAAGCTGCCTGTCAACCCAAAGTGCCGAAGCCAGGGAGAATCGAGAGGCACGCCGCCGTGTGCGTCGTGTGATATCTCACATTCCACCTCGAAGTCTTCCTGAGCCACCTAAGTCCTCCGAGTCTTCTTCTACATCTGAAGACAGCGAGTAGACTGACTGACTCTACTGGGGGATGTAATAAAACTTGGGACCACGGTCCTCAGTGATGGAAAGTCTTAGGTAAACTTAGGCAGACTTAGGCAAACTTAGTATACATTTAGAGGATCTTAGACTAGTATTCTTAGTACCTTGGTTTAATGTCAGAAGCCTTCTTGAGCCCCGCGGCGCCGTAGCTTATATCATTACTGAGAAAACAAGCATGTGTAAAGCCAATCCTCCTTGACCAGCCAGATATTAATAATTATATATATTTTAGGAGAACATCAACCTTTTACTTGCTTCTATCTAGAGAAAGTAAAGGCTATCCACAGAATTTCACACGCGCTAATCTTTCCATTCTAGCAGAAGCCATCGCTGACATTGGCTTCGAGTTACCAGTACTGCCCAGACTGACGCACCAATGGCAGGGATACAGTGCTGCCTCCAAGCAATGTTTAGATGTGCAGTTTCTCTGGGGGGAGTACCTACAGTCTTGGAAGCATAGATGCACATTCTGTTCTCAGAGCCCCGAGCCAAATCTTCCGGTATTGGGAGACAAATGATAAGGTACAAATTATTATTCCATCCACCATTGAGACGTCAACTTCTCCAGATCAACAAATGCCCACCATGACCCTTCGACAAAGATAAAACCTTCAAACTTTGGTCGCCCATGCCCCCCTAAGAATGAATAGGTCTAGTCAGCGGCCAATCATTCACGGAATCCATCTGGTAGACCTGAACTTCGTAGGATATTCAAGTGCTTCTTGACTGTGTCGCTTCTTGACTGTGTCAGATATTGAAAGGCTGAGGGCTGACTGGCCATACCAGCATCGAGAATGTCGTAAGCTGGACCTTGGCTTGTTCGAAAAGTTGAGCTCGAGATGGATATCTCGTTCCGAAAACCCTCCTCTTCACGTCACTCCTCACACCCCTTCGCTCGGAAGGAGATGTAGTCGATGAGATCGAATTCCGGGTATCTTTCGGTCGGAATTTGCCTTGCCTTGCCCTTAGGCCAAAGACGTATGGTTGACCTTTGTTGGTGTTGGGGAACTGGGTAGATGTTAGCAAGAAGCCAAGGCATTAAGGTGGGGAAGTATTAACGTACTCTTTCGAGCTACTCAGAAGCGAAACTGGCGTCATATAATGTTCTTGGGACCCATCTCGAGGCTTTCGGGCTGTCAGTCTTGGAGGCTTCCGAAGAGAAACGATTTAGAGTCGGCTCTGTCAGTCCTGCCCTTGTGCTTGGCTTGGGAGGCGGCCCCTCACCGACTGGAGGACTCGTCGGCGGTATAAAGAGCCGTTCTTGTAGTGATAGGTGTTTGCGGAGCGACATTGCCACCAGTAGTGACATAGGTCTTGCCAGCGATGCCAGTCACGTCCGAGCGGGAGCGTCTCTTGCATCCCTGGGGCACGACGTTGTCCGGTGCACCACCAAGTCCATACCTGGATATCTGTTGCCTGCGGAGTCAAACTGTGAATTGGAGTCTTATTGAGCTGCCTGCAGTTATCTACAACCCTTCACAATTTGATCTGACCCAATTTCTTGTCGCCCCCTTACCCCCACCTCCGCTTAACCTCTCAGAGGACTCTGTCTCGTCGACAGGTGCTGTTCGTCTCGGGGTGGGGTTTCGTGGAGACTAGATTCGGGCTGGTCTTGTGGTTAGTCATGGGACAGTCCTGTAGGGAGGCAGGGAAGTTCGTACTGGTCGAGGCATCCCGAAGTAGCGGACGAATATCGTGAAGGCGGTGGAAGTGGGGTGCTAAGGCGGTGGCGAGGGTGAGGGTGAAGGTGAGAGTGAAGACGAGGACGGAGATGATCGGTGGTGGGAGGCTGTGATGAACATACTCGGGTACCGTCGTTTTGATTGCTTGTTGATGCCGACAAATATGCAGACTCTCGAGTCAAGGTGATATCCCATGGTATGCTCTTGGTTAGGTTCTTTTTGCTGAGAAAGATGCGGCGTGTTGGAAATGAGAAGCTGGGCGGGGGGGCAGCCATGGAGAGTGTGATGGAGACTGCGAATATTAGTCTTCGTCAATGTTCAAGGAGTGGTCAATCTGTTACCGGCTGACCCCTCTCGCGATACTCGGGTACCGCCATTGCTTGCCTGGTGATACCGATGAGGACAAGTTGCCGACTCTCGAGCAGATGATGCTGCGTGGGGATGCTCGAGAGTCGGATTCTTTTTGCTGAGAAAGATGCGACGAGTTGGAAATGAGAAGCGAGCTGGGTCAGCTATGGAGAGGTGATGGAGACTACAAACGTTAGCGATCATCAAGGCCCAGGCGGTACAAGTGCTCTGCTGTTGGGGTATCGCCTCACCTTCATCACGATACTCGGGTACCGTCATTTGCCCGCCTGTTGATGACGGCAAATGACGAGCTCTCGGGTGAAGAGTTTGCGGTACACCCGAGAGCCCGCGGTGCAGAATGTCTCATACCCGCGTTGGGCCGCAGACTCGAAAGAGTTGTGCAAGTTTAACGATGAATGAAGAGCAAGCCTGTTAAAGGGGAGTTGGTTTGTTGTGATGGAAGTGAGTGTGTGAAGTGGTTTTGAGGCGGAGTGTGATGCATGTTGTGAAGGTGAAAATCGTGGCGATGCGAAGTCGAGTGTCGGGAGCGGGGCAGCTTCCATGCCATTTGCTCTGATGACGTAACTTGCCAGAATAACCGTGCATGAATCCGTTCGAGGAAGGCATGATGCCTAACAGCTGGCATCCGTGTGTTCAAGCACATTATCTGGTAAGGCACCACCGAAGTTTTCGTACCTGCATTAGTGTTGCAGCAAGTGGAGGGTCCTTTCGCGGGGAATCCTTGAGTTACAGTGGCCACCAACAGGGGGCAGAGTGAGCTAAACCACCAGAGCCCCACTGTTTCCAGGCGCTTCTCCACCACGGTCAACCTCCCTAAATACTCCTTGAGGAGCAAGAAAACACCAGACATTGATACGGGATGTTACATAAACTCAGCAAAATATATTGCAAGCTTATGCTAGGTTACCTAAATCTTTTTGTGATTTACAATCAAGGTCCTTGGGTTCCCTTCCTCCTCTGGATACTGCAGCTTAAAAGAACTCGTCAGGTAATTGCAAAAAGGAATACTTCGCTATTCTTCTGCTCTCATATGCCCAATGTTATTAACACAAAACCGTGTTCCTACATATGACGACGCTCTTCAGCAGCATCGGATCCAGCCATCTCTACTCATCCCATCTCAAGCACGCCTGAGTTGCGTTGTCGCGTTGCTACTTGGTCCCGGACAAGGGCAGACCTGCAGTCCTATCAAGTGGCTCCCGCAACACTTTGCGCAAATCTGTTTGCAATCGCCGAACAGCTGCTGGGCCATGCCAACGTTGAACAACGGTGAATCGGTGCATCATCCTGCATCTGCACATCCTCTTCTTTCACCCTGACCTAACTCATGAGGCTGGATATCGAACTGAATAGCCCCAGGGTGAAACGCCGCTTTTCTGGGGCTCAAAGAGAGAGCCATGTATAAACTCTACTCGAACTATACTGCACAAAACTATAGCTGCAGTATCTTTGGATCAAGGGCTCCCTTTTCCACTAGGCTGTTCATGGTTCGAGTATACCCATCGCTGATTCACGTCTCAATCGGTCCCGTTGGTCCATGAGGAAGGGTTCATTTTCCTCCATTGGCTTGATTGCAGCTACCTGTTCTTATGTCTGCTCAGCATTCAGCATTCAAGCTTCTGAGCCCAATTGACTGCGAGATATTGATGGTCCCAATTGTCATTGGGGTTTGAAGGATAAACGTTGGGACACAGCTTTCCTTGCATTCGCAGTCTCACGCAACCTGCATGCATTCTTGGAGCATCCTCTCAGCCCGGTAGGTAACTGTGAAGTTCACAAGGATGGATGACCTCTGCTGCATTACGCGGCTTGGACTCCAACTTGCGCCATCGCCCAACTTCTTCTCGAGAATTGTGCGTAAGGGAAAAGATCTTTTGGCAGGAAATTAATCGCAAGGCATCGATTGACAACGTGCTGTCTAACAAGATTGGTAGAGATAGCCACTCGTATTTTGACCTGATCTCTTTCCTGGCCGAAGAAGAGGCCGACGTGTCAACACAAATACCTGCAGAAGAACATTTCAAGATGATTCAGTAGAATTCTCATTCGGGATTACTTATCTACAACTAAAATACCTTGGCAGATACTGTCCAGGCTCCAAAAGAGCTGGCGCATCATGACCTCGAACCATCTACTCAGTCCGCAAGATCAGACATCCGGCGCACCTTGATCCACGATACTTGACTACGTTGCTTCGATGCCATTGAGCGTGTCTAAAGGCGTAGCTCTGTTGGAAAGCGTTTTCGCAGAGTTTCTTAATAAGCCAGACTCTCGGGGCGCGAAAGCGTCCGACCTTTCCCTTTTAATGCAACCTGGGAGTGATGAGATGGGAACTTCCAGTTACGTTACCAACGAGTATGTTATTCACTTGTGAGAACTTGATGACCGTATGACGGTTCGTTTTGTCGTGGATCAGATGAGTTGTGCGATGGTCTGAAGAATTCTGTCTTCAAAGGCCCTTGATAAGGAAGCCTACCATGAGCCCGTAGCTTGGCGAGTAATGCACAAAAGGATAAATGGCATCGGGTAAAGATTCCCAAGAGATGCCATATGCACCACGGCTCACAGTCACTTGGCAGCTGGGAATATCCCTCGATCTCTTGAGGAAACAGAATGTGGCGACTGTCTCTCGGACTCTTGCAGCGTACTACCTCGCATTCGATTGGCTCTAAAATGTTATTTGTTTGCCCCTTTTATCTTACTGATTTATGTCCTCCTTTTGTCTTATTAGTATTTCCAAGGCACAAGACACTGCGTTAATTGTGACGGGTTCCATTGATCTTATCGCAACCCACCCAAAGTGCTTGAGTACACGCTACGAAGCTCGAGGGTACCCGGCTGGGCATAAAGTCCCGGGGAATTCATAGCAGATTTACTTCCGTTTGTAGTGCTTAACTCTCCTCTCGGGAATATTTGTGCCACATGGGGTATAAGCTTGATGAACGCAGTCAGGTAAAAGCGCAGGATTGGACTGTAGTCAACATGTGACAGTGGTGATGATCTCGACCGACTCAACAATTTCTTTAGTATTGGCGACCTCATCAGATAGATGGAGCCCAAGCTCGTCAAAGCCATCCTTATTACGTGTCATTGAGCGCTCGCAGATGGCGGGTTCCTAGAACCAGCGAGGTTTTATTCTCACCATCCGCAACGTTTATTCTTGGCCTGTGACACGCTCATCTTTCTCCGTCTGCTCCGTCAAAAATTGAAAATGGCCGATGCACCGGTGCAGGAATGTAGATGATGAGTGTTCACGCGGTCCCTGTGTGGATTGTTGGCTCTAAACATAAGCTCATGTGCACTTAAGAAGAAAGACGTGCTATCAAGTCCAAATGATCAAACCGGCGATCTATTTTCGGTGACGCAAAGACATGCATTACAGAAGGACAACTGCGCATTGATTCAAGTACTAGAAATCATCTGAACTTTTCTCTGCTTTATAGGCCACAACGAGATGTCGAATCTCGAGCCCTTCCATTTTATTCTTCCCAGCCCCAAGGAAGACAAGACATCATCCAAAGCGACCGTCAGCACAACTGTCTTTTGCATCAGAGCCAACACAAGGCGCGATCATTCGCGCCAACCCGGAGTCCCAGATCGAGTCCCCGGAAAGCCTAAAGTTGAGCCTCAATCTCAGTTCCCATCTAACTCTGACTCTCAACACGATCTTCCAGCAAAGTCTCCTCGTCATCTTCATACACTTCCACAATCTCACGGTTGCGACAGGTCTGTAGTCGCTTCACCTTGGTCTCCAACTCAGACAAGCGTGACTCAAGGCTCGAGAGAAGATCTCGATGGCATTGCTTCTCACTTTCTAGGATACTCAGTCTCGCTTTAACGATCCCTATATCTCTGCCAAGACGGTTGTGAAGCATCTCCAAAAGAGCCGGGTCGTCGTCCAGGAATCTGAGGTTTGCGAGTATAGCTGATACTGATTCCTGCAGATGCCATATCACCCGACACCGAAAGAATGTAAAATCCTGCAGATACCGTATTAGTTAATTTCGCAAGAATACAGAGAGTAACGTACCGTGGTATCGCAAGAGGGCTCTCTCTCGAATCGCTTCTGCAACTCCTGCGTAGAGCTTACAACAGCCCAAACAACATCCTGTGAATATGGAGTCAGCGGGGTCAGTTTATGTAGAAATGGCAGATTCGTCGGCCGAGCCTTCGTTCTCCGTATACAAGTCGGCAAGCCTGAGGTCGTGGGTAAGCTTTATCACAGCCGTGACACGCAAGGAATATGCCCTAGGTTCCATCTCTGGACAACGGTAGATGGTCAACTTGGCCAAAGTCGGCGACTTGATTGCTGAAGGCTCAGGTGACGAACACGCGAGACTCACTTCAAGGTCATGGCCATCTAGCTTAGCCCTTTTAGCTTTGTTCTATCCAATGATGATCAGCCGTGTGCATGGGTAGTAACCAGCGACCGCCATAAGCAGACTTACAGAGACGATATCGGAATCCTCAGCAAAGCGAACAGAGTGAGTCTGCTTTCTCCCCTTCAGGTTGGCGAACTCGGTCGGGTCTGGAAGGGATTTGGGCTGCTTTGACGGGGGCTTGGGAGAACGATCGATGTATCCCCAGGTGGAAAGCAGTTCCGACTCGGATGACGGACCGGGCTTGAGAGCCTCCTGTTTGGCATCACGAAAATACGTCAGCTTTGGCCACGAAGCGTACGAAGCACACTCACAGCAGTAGTTCCAGATTCTTCAGCAAAACCATCGGTGTGAGTCTGTATGGGGTCCTCAATAGCCTGCCCATCAGGGAATGTGGTGGAATTCTCGATCGACTCCTCATAGCACTGCTGATAGCACTGCAATTCTGCCTCGGAAAACTCAGGCCATGAATCGTCACTTTCAACCTGAGGAAGAAATGTTAGTGACATTGAGTTGAACGAGTAAATAACTCACGCTAGTTGGTGTGGGAGGTTGGTCCATGGCGAGGTCCTGGAATAACCAGCTGGGGGCACGTGGTTATAAAAATGTGACTGAGCTTACGATCCTAGGAGCTAACAAGATGCTAGGCTTCCGAGTAACGAGATCAAGCCGCAAAAAGAGCGATGAATGGGAATAGAAGAAAGACGAAGTTGAGGACGGGCAATTTGATGAGTTGAGGAAACAACACGGAGTTATCGCAGATGATCAGGGTATTTATCCACAATCTTGGAGCCTGGGGTGCGAAAAGAAGATATGTGTTTCTGAGCAGCAGTGGCGCGCGACATTGCTTATTTTCTCACCTAGACTAGGCAAGTTGCATATGCAGTTTCTCCTCCTTCTCCCATACAGTATGCGTTCTTCCGCGGGATGCATGCTGGAACGACAATGCCCCGAGTCGATGCACGCAATGTTAGTCTACACGGTGCCTACAGAGGGAAAAGAACGACAAAACGTATAACAGTTACAGTAAAGCAAAGCATCAACTGCGGGAGGACACATGCAGCTCCCTGACTAAACCAAGAATACGGGAGTCGGGAAATGCAGTTCGTAGCGAGGGCTGGTATCTAGATAGCCCGGACAGATCTTGCTGTTTGTCCAGGGATCGTCAGCACCATCTACCCGGTTGCATACTGTGCAAACACCCCAGATCACAATGCCGAGATCTGGGCCTGCTAGCTTGGTGATAAACGATGTAATAATGCAGCCGCCGACGAATAGCGAAAACGAAAAATATCCACAGCGCGTTTGCCCTTGCATCTGACGATCGGGGCGATCTCAGAAGTCAAGATTTCCGAAGCGGCTGAAAGATGCGTGTGGAGATGAGGCCAGCCACGAGCAGGGGGGACAGACAGACAGACAGGGCTGGAGAATATCGGGAAGCTAGGTGTGTGGATGTTCACCAAAGGAATGTTTTGCAATTGTGGTTAAAAGTGTACGGCCCCGGCGTTTCGAACGATATGCGACATTCCGTGGTGGCATGAACAGCGTAGTGCAGGAAAAGGCCATCCAGCGACTTAGCAAACGTGAACGTGGTGTTTGAAACAAGGACTCCATTAGCGCAATAGCCACGAGGGTACAAGATTACGGTGTGAGTCCCGCTGTGTTTCGGAGAAACGTGGCTACGGCGATCTCGCCCAGCAGATGCGCTCATGTCTCAGTCCGGTTATTTGTCCTATAGCCGGTTATTTTCTCCGGCCATGGATACGAGAACAAACGCCCAAGGGATTTCACTGCTTGTCCCTGTACACTGAGCGATATGACTCTTGGGGTGCACCAAAGATTGCGCATTAGGTTCAAGCTCTAGTGTGAGGTTTACGATGGTAATGACTGAGAGGCTTCCGGCCGGATTGTTGGTGTCATTAGCATGACCGTTGCAAGCGGGTCGGTCCGCCAAAGTTTCGTAGCCTAGTTCAAGCTAATTTTATGATCCCCGGGCTCAGCTGAGCCTGATTCACCTCCACAGTATGATCTCTAAATGAAACCGCAATGAGGAGTCGTTTTGCCTACCGACTGCAATACGGTATGCATCTCGACCAATCCGCC
This sequence comes from Fusarium sp. NRRL 53293, assembly GCA_013759125.1. Lineage (NCBI taxonomy): Eukaryota > Fungi > Ascomycota > Sordariomycetes > Hypocreales > Nectriaceae > Fusarium > Fusarium sp. NRRL 53293. Next base: position 44,493 of record JABSTN010000228.1, read on the forward strand.
TGAGACAACACTCAAATTTATCAGGCTATTGCACCTCTATGACAGTCCAAGTCATGGCGGACCAGAGGGCAGCCGGTAGGCATGGTTTACCCAGTATGAAGAGGTCGCTGATACCCTCCATCAGAAAGCCACAGCAACGTGAGGTGGACAACGATCAATATCCGTAAGCGATGGAAGGATGACCAACTCGGTCGCCAAAGGAGTCGAGGTTCAAAGTCGAATATCCTTCAAACGCAACTCAGCCCTTTCTCACAGGTTGGCAGTCAACAGCGGTGCAGCGGCCATGCAGCTTGCCGATTCCCCATGTATTGAGGGCCGTGATGGATGCCAACCAATGCAGTTCTACACGACCGAAACTTCGAATCAGAGTTCTGCTCCGTCGCTCGGGCTTGCGCAAAGCTCATTGCTGTCGTTGACACTTCTGCTGCGAGCCACGTCGCCGCTTTGATCATCAGCGTTCATCTCTGGAGTATTGGAGCGCATCGTTGTTACAAGAATCGAAAGCAGAAGACGAACAACCACCGGAATCTTCAAGTAAGACATCCTTCCCAGCTGCCTGTCATTATTCTTTGCCTTGGCCTTAGGGCTAGCAAACGTCTATCAGTGACATGCTAACATCTATCTAGGAGTCGAGCCAGCCCCGGCAGGCTCGGCAGTTCTACAGGCAGTTAGTCGTAGTCCTCTAAGCCACCGCCTGCAGTTCCAGATCACAATGGCAGAGGAGGATAAGAAGAAAATGACCTCCAGGACCGAAAGCAACCCGCCTAGCATCGAGGATCTGGGCAAAATTTTCGACGAGATGGCTCAAGAACGCTTGAGACAGCGCGATCTGATATCCCGAACATGGCAACGAACGGCCTTGGCTCCCCAGATCCGGGCCATGAATTCGGGGCCTTTCAATATACAAGTCGGTTCATTTCGGGATGCACAATACATACCACTATTAACTCTTCTGGAACAGATGCTCCCCTGCTTAACGTTTGAGCCGACACGCACGTCGAAGGATCACCAACGTGGACCATTTGATACATAAGCGACCTCCAATGAGTGTGGAAAAGTAGTTTGTACCTATATTACTACCGTTAACCCATCTCATGGCCTCGGTGGAGTGCGAGCAATGTTGGCGGAAGTATCCTGTTTGGATACGGCGACCACAGAATAGTACGAAAGAGAGCTTACCTATTATATTGCGCGCTGGAAGGTATTGTTTTGGTGTTGGTAAGAGAGCCGTAGTGCTTTTGCCGGTTGTGTTAGTTTGTTTCGGATGAATAGAAAGCTTGGTTTCTCGATCGACTCTGAGCGTGATCAATTTCCTTTGACCTTGCCACCTGTGAAATTCACGACTAACCTAGCAATCTCATTATGGGAGGGCTTCCTTTTTTATAGCTGATAGTCCTTTGGTCCGCCGACATAGCCGGTGTTCTGAGATGTGTCTGCAGTCAGCTACACGAAGAGATGAGGATGATGGTGAAGATGCACGCGGGCTGTTTGACGTAGCATCGCTGGTACTATCTCTTTAGAGGCAAGGATAAATGCATTCTTAACGCACTGGAATTTAAGTATTTAAAGCCCGCGTCGTGGCCGGTATGCGTGATCACACCAAGATTATGGATGACTGATTCGACAGTCTAACTGCGTAACAGGAATGGATATCCAAGCCGACACTCTTTGCCAGTCGCGTCACTTCAATAGCACAAAGCATTTTTTAAATAAGAATCAATTCCATTCTTCCAAATACATAAGAAATCCCCCCGCATTTGCGTCATGACACTGGAAAAACCCTGTGGGAAAACCAATGCCAGGGGTCAAGATACTTCTATTTTATTCAAGGGATCGGATCACCGTTTCACTTCTGTCAAATCCCCATCCACATTCGAAAGACTGCATATATACCACATTAGTGATGGTCATTTGAAGTATGAAGAATGCAGCGGTATCTGGCAATCATGTCCCTTCTCTACCCTGGTGTCCCGACCTGCTTGCATTGGTATCACAGCCTGATGATTTCAACAATGGCACAAGCGGGAATGCGATGCAGAAAGACATATTCGAATTCGGAGTTGTTCCAAGCTTTTTCAGGGATCCAACACCCCAAAGACACTGCAAGCCTACGGGCGTTACGATATTCTACTCTATGATCTGCTCTGCTAAGATCGATGATAATAAGGATGACATCCCTCATGCCCCGCCTTTTTCGTCGCAAAGCCTCTTCGTATGCGGCTTCGTAGTTGTCATATGTCGAGATAAAAGGGGTTTTACGTCGGTTAGACCAATCCATATGATTATCGAAATGTCTTCCCAATAACACACGCATGTTTCGGCTCAGCCGAAAGTCCAGCCTGGACTTTATGTCGCCTGCGAGAATACCTTTGCCTGCCCTGAATCGAGCCTGAGAACACCCGTCCTCGACGCGGTACAAGTAATTACGCACCATACTTATGATCAAACTGGGCTTGAGAGAGAGGTGACTAACAATAGATGCAGAGAGGATGAGCTGTTATTGTATGAGGAAAGATTGCGTGAGACTGAGGCGACGCGACGCGACTTTATGCACGAGCCTTGTAGAGTTTTGACGTCATTCGTCGATAAGGTATGAGTCACAACTTTGAATGCTGATGCCTGATGGTACAGCTGTGTGATGCTCCGCGGCCCCCAAAATGCCCAGGTTAGGGCCATTTCTCCTCAACCGTCACTTGATCCTTCGTGCCAATCTACAGGACTTGACCTCGCCTCTTGATAGACCTTTCGGATCACCAAACCAGACATCGACTAGCACAATCGCCTGCTAATCGACTGCGCAAACACGTTTCCCCTCTGCAGCGAGCATGGCTAGACATTGGATAGGGCCCACGTCGCGTCGAGATGTTCGCGCGACTCCCTCACCTGAACCTTGGTTGATGTCATCTTGCCGACAAGCGCGTACAAGGCTCTGCGGCACGTCACAAGTTGCTTCCCGCATCCAACCACTGTTGACTCTTTGCGACAGGCGATGGGTCATACAAACACAGAAATGCTTGCAAGAATCGCCGACCGGATCGCCCCGATTGCACGAAACCGAACCCGAACCATCGCGCATTCGACGAGAGCCTCAGCAGCAATAACCACCACCCCGCGCGCCCGTGTACAATTACCTGGCGTAGCAGCCGATACACCCGATAATGCTTCGCGGACGAAAGTATGCGCCATCTCCCCTCATGCCCAGAACCACAGCAACACGCCGAAAGCTTACTACAAACCTGCCACGGACTCAAGAATCCTGCGTCTTCGAACCAACGAATCCTGAACATTCTCGAGCCCGACACGCCCTGCGGAACCTAACCAGTGCCTTCGCTTCACTTCTGCGACATGTCGCGGATTGAGACCCCTCAACGTTGCCTTCAAGAACCATCGCTCGAGCGACGACGTCTTTTTTAGCGACGCGAACCTCGGCCGCATCGACTGCCAAGGAGCTGTAACCCCGGATAATGCTCTGCGGACCAAAGTATGTGCCATCTTCGTTGATAGTGATAACGAACCTGCGTAAGACTGAGGAATCTCGCACTTGTGAACCGCCAAATACAAGCCAGTCTCAAACCGGTGCCGTTGTAATTGAACGTCGTCTCACCCAGGCTCCTCTCCAAAGAAGCCAGCCCAGACCAGCCCATCCAGATGTACGGCCGGCGTCGCACCCGCGCAAGTGCTCAACATGAGTTGCTCTCCGTGACTGCTCGCGCTCCATGGCCTAACGCCTCTCCCATTTCAGCTTCGCACAGCTTCCTGGCAAGGCTATGGTAGACTTAGGTCCTCAACCGCTCTTTCAGCCTCTACGGCTCTCGCTTCGCTCCGTTGTAGCCGCCACGCGTGATACTTGTCAAGGTTTTCAGCCTCAGTCCTAGTACACTGTTCAGAGTTTGGCAGCGATCCTGTTGGCTCTGCGTATTAGTAGTAATAATTGTACCCTGAATTACTTGGAGGCAGCCCCGAAAACGACTTGAGCGACGAAAGGACCTGGCTTGCTAAGAGGTTACAAGAATGTGTCATATAACTTTCCGTTCATCTCCGTCGATTAGGTACAGTTAGTGTCAGACTGATTAATATTTACGAGCCTAGGCATCCTCTTCCCACTTGGCCATTCAGGTACCCACCTGCCTGTGGATAAAAGACATAAATACAGCATCAACGCCCACTTACAAGTGCTCCATTTTCGCAACCTCACTCATTTCAGTGAAAATGGCTTCCCCAAAGCGTTTTATCCTGCCCAAGTTGCCGACAGAATTACTCGAAACAGTCTACGCACATCTAGAAAGCGACGATATCAAGAATCTTCGCTCAACATGCTCGGCAATGGCAAAGCTCATCCCTTTGAGCTTTGATCGCGTTTTTATCTCAGCCAACTCTCTCAACCTCAAAGTATTCCACGCTATTGCCGATAGTGAGACTCTCCGCCACCAAGTCACTGAGATTGTATGGGACGATGCACGCTTGACCACAGGACCAGAATTAGAAGAAGATCGAATGCAGTATGAAGAAGATGGCGTCGACCCAGATGCCGTGACCGACAATGGGTGTCCCCTTTGGTTCGAAAAGGGTCGCTCTGATTATGTAAATCCTGGGTCATACAAACTTCCCGATTACCTCATGGGCATTAAAGAGTCCTGGGACTATTATCAACAACTACTCCAAGATCAACACCGGGTTCTCGCGTCTGATGCAGACATTAAGGCTTTCAAGCATGGCCTACAGCGATTTCCCTCGCTTAAGCGAGTGACCATCACACCCTCAACCCATGGGAGAATACGAAACCCACTCTACAGAACACCTATGATCAGGGCGTTTCCTCGCGGTTTCGATTACCCAATGCCTACACCATGGCCTATCAATGAGCTATTACAGCCAGTCGATGTGCTCCCGTGGGTGTCAGAGGATGACAGTCCCCATCAGGAGATGTACGGTACTGATTGTACTGTTGAGACCTACAGGGCTAAATGGCGTGGCTATCGGGTAGTGATGCGAGCCCTGGCGGAACATGATGATCATCATATCACCGAACTTTATATCGGGGGCAATGAGGTTGGAAGCGGACTGAACTGCCGGATCTTCGATCAGCGCTGTGTTGAGTATGACGATCTGGTGACCTTGCTAAAGCGTCCTGGCTTCCGATTCCTTAGCCTTGACCTTTTTACAGGCATTCTCGAACGCGAGGACTGGGAGTCATATAAGAGTGGACTTCTGTATGATGCTCTGGCTCAAGTTAAAGATCTGGAGCACATGTGCTTACGCAGCACCATGGATATCACCGGTGGATCAAGCGAACAACTTGACTGGGAAGAAATCGAGAACTACGTCTTTCCGCTTCGGACTATCTTTCCTATTGATCAGTGGCCTCGGCTTTGTCATTTCGGAATCTCTCGTATGCTCGTACAACTCGATGACTTGATGGAGCTTCTTTCCGCTTTGCCACCAACTTTGCGATCCGTGGAGTTGAGTAACTTGGCCTGGGGAAGTTTGACTCATTGTACCAGAGAGTTACTGCCTAGTATGCGTGATGTCCTTGACTGGCGGTCAAGGCCTATTGAAGAAAGGCCCAAGGTACACATGGTCGTTTCCGGGGCAGCATTTGGCAATGGAGACACGGACGGATGGTATGTCGAGATTGACGACCTTTTCTACTCGTTTATGTATGGAGAAGGGAAGAACCCGTTTACTGAACATCCAGACATTATATATCCTTGGGAAGGAGGCGTTAGGCGGGATATATTTAACCCTAGTTTCAGAGTGCCACATACTAACAAGAATTTCTATTTAGTAACCATGTAAAGTAGAAACAAGCATGATTATAGAGTCTCTCATAATAGAAAGAGCCACCTTCGACCCAAATACTCAAGTATCTAACTCACTTCCTTTGCAACAAAAGGGATCCCCCCAATGATCTCATAAGGAGTCTACCTCAAAGAGAAAGAAGGAGACGGTGCCCAACGAGCGCCTTGGTGTAGGTGATCAGACGGGTAATAAGGTAAGTTGAAGTTGGCTGGGGGTCAATGCCTTGCAACTAACAGATGTAAAGCAGCCCGACAGTCAGCATAAGAGCAGCATGTACAATCTCTTAAGAAAGCATACCCCCTTCACCTTGCGTAGCCCTCACCTCTATCACAGGGATTGGTACCGTCTCAACAGTTGGAACAAACACAAGTAGAGAGACCAAGGGATAAACCTGCTCTTAGTACACGCACAGTCATGAGCCTGGAAGTTTATCTCCCAAAGCCAGCTCAAAGCTGCAGCCGGCATGTTTCATGGTGATCTCCATGCAACTCGGTCATCCATTCCACTGATCCTCCCAGACCCTCAAAAAGGCATCAACAAGATGAAGGTGCGCCGTGGTCATTGTCAGGCACAGTATTAGCGTTGCTGGCCCAGTCAAGAAGGGTAGTCTGAAGGTCGTGATTGTGCGTCAATCTGTTTAGAGAACCGTCTGGCGGGAGGTTCGATGTTCTACTCGAGAGCTTAGAAGTTCCGGCTGAGTGCGAGATATTGTCTGTCTCGTGATTCACTCCCCATCCCGGTGAAGGTGCAGATCCCACGACCTGCAGAAGTGCTCCCTCATGGTCCGAATCTCCTCCTGCACCCTCAAATACTTGCTTACATCCCGTCATGCCTCTAGGAATAGGCCATCACTTTGCTCTCAGGTCCATACCACTGCACCTTATCTTTATCCTATACGAGACCAAGAAGAATCCCGATGGTAAGAACCATCATGAGCTGTCGCGGCTTCAACATGACCTTGAGGATCGCGTAGGTCTGGTGTCTGGTGCTTTTAGGGGTCCTCTGCAACACAAGTAAAAAGAGCTCATCGAGCTGATTATTTTCACCTTTGAGCAGCCTCTTGATGTCGTCCTTGATCTATACCAGGGGCACGCGTGTGGATAAGCGGTTGCAAACATCTTTAATTAGCAGTTAGAACCAGATAAACACGCCTTTGGCCTTATTGACAACGCTTCAGCGGATGAATCGCACGACCGAATGGTTGGTTACCTGGTGCCTGATGCCAGTCGAGAGAAGGAGGACTCAACCTGGCTGTGATGAGGTTATTTATGTCGTTCTTCGTATAGGCTAGAGTTTTTAATGAAGGGCGTCTATGCAAGGTCAGTTTAAATTCGTTCTCTTGTCGACTTGCTGCGCAGATCTGAAGTCCCTGCTTCTCAGGGGATAAGGTCGTTTGTGCTCTTGGAAAGAGAAAACATGCCGATACCCAGAAGCCTTGAAGAACTGTGACAAAGCTGTTATCGAACTCATAGAGTATTCTGTTATTGGGTTTAAGCTGGTCGAGGTTGCCCCTGTGCATTGGAATGCCAAGCGCCAATTTTCCAACTTTCGCCCAGTCAGAACCTCAATTGAGAATGGCTTTCTTATGTACTTGTTGAATGATGGCATGCTGCAGGAGATGGCCAACAGGACAGATTAGCTTGCAGTTTTTTGAACTGGTGAAAGAGAAATGCAATTTGGAGAGTTGGCGTTATCCAGAACACCACTTGCCCAGCACGACATCAACAAGGCAGGGCTTCTGAGCAACAGGAAGAGACGCCGCATATTCTTGCGGGAACGCGGAGGCTGACTGAAGCATATAAGAGGCAGGGAAATCGCGGGTTCGTAACAACAAAAAGTCGGGATTCACTGCGTCCAAGTCAGGTTCATTCAGTCGTAGAGATAGTAGTACTTGAAGTTCATCAGACCCGGAACATGAGCAGCCAGCGAAGTCACTGCGCTCGTCAAACTGGCTGTGGCGAAGGAGCTTCAGCAGTCCTGGTCAGACCTCAGCCAATACGGTGGGCTTTCCAGCTGAATTGAAACCAACGCTTGCAGCAAGTCTCAGATAAGAATCTTTCGGTACCACCCTACGCAGCTTGCTTGTTCAAGCGTACAACCATTTAAGTACTGCTGCGTCTCTTCTTGAGCAACCAACAGGTGACCATCCTGACTAAAACCAGGGGCTCTGTCTGCCAGTTATGTCTTGCATTGTATCGGTCGCATGGATAGACGCTATTACTGCTCAGAAGGAATAGGGAGAATCGGCCGTTCAAATGCTTTTCGTTTGTGTGCCGATTGCCTAATGTGATCACTCGCAATGTTAGCGCTTGTGTTGTTGGCATGTTTCTTCTCTGGATCTCATAGTCACCGTCCTGAGAGGAGATCACAGTGGCTATCGTTTGTTACTTGACAAATCACCAGAGTTGGGTACACAGTCCAACCGGCTGATGATTGGCCCTTGCTGAGTTTCTAAACCAGTAGGAACCTCGACCTTTTCCCAAATTGTTGCCACCCTCCAATGCGGACCAAATTCCAGACGCCAGTCATCTCCTCAAGGAAACGAAACACACAAGCAACTACATCTCCGAGCGCCGAAATCGGGCAACAGACCTTCATCCATCACGTGGCCCAGGCGTAAAGTAAGCCCGAGCCCTCCTCAGAGCAGTCATTAGGGTACAATAAGTAGCTGCTACCAGGCAGTGCATCTGGCGAGAACTTCTCAGTCTCAAGCTTTGATTCAAGAGAGGACTCATACTTCTTTTGTTTATTTGTTTGTTCTTATATGAGATCGCCTCCGATGCCCATAAGCTTCTGGACAGGCTACGCCCACCGAGCTCAAGCCGCACTATCAGACAAACCCTTACGTCTGCCGACTTGACCGAGCGTAACAAGAGCAAAATCACGACCTACGACGAACTTTCAGAGTGAATCCTCCGCATCGCGCGCGAGAAGGGCACGATTCTGAGTCCTCCTTCACGACTGTCCCCCCCAACCTTGCCAACTACATCGGTTACGAAGCTCAACTACAGGCCTCTTCTACGAGTCTAGCGGCAACACCGACAGATAAAAGACAGCCAGAACAAATGCAATTGAGGGATACGACAGTGAAACCCCAGTCCGACCATTGACACTTCCACCGATAACAGCAAACAGACCAAGGTTCCTTTATCAGCCTCGTGGTTTCTAGGCTTACATCGAACCTCAGGCCATATACCTACAACTTGATCAACTCAAAGCTCGCCGCCGCCATGGAAACCTACAAGAAATGTTTCCCGTCAAGCCATGAATTCCATGGGTTTATATATCCAGACCCGGCTACATTAGCGACTCAAGATGCAGCAAGTCCAGTCTTACCATTCTTCTCTTCGAGGCCGCTTTTCGCCTCACCATATCGTCGCCAGATTTGGCTCCCGTGTCATACCTGTCCGTCCTCCTCACTCAAGGTTCGGCGCCACCAACTCTTCCGTCCCTTCCAGAGCGATTTACCCAGCCGATTTAACGAGGAGCAGTGTTAAAAACACCGGATACGCACGATGTCTGTGGTCATATGATGAGCGCTGGGGTGGAAGCACCGAGGAATCTCCACGGACAGGATTATATTGCCAATATTGCTAGAGTGAAGGATCGGGCTATACTTTGCCAGGTTCGTGAGGGTTGAGGTAACCTGGACCTGCCAGTCCATACGCTATTGCTCAACAGTCTGGTCTATTGTATGAAAGATACTCAGGATAATAGAACATTCGACTACCCGTGATGGCAAGTTCCTGTCACAATAATCTCGGCTAATAACTGACAGACTCCCAGTCCTACGACAGACTTCAGCCCACAATGCCACACGTCCTTTGAGAAAACAACCCTTGTGTATCTTGTCTCCTGCTCATGGCTAGAGCGTATCTAATCAAGATCACGTCGGCTCAAGAACCGCAGCAAACATACGCAAGGGAAACGACCATCTCCAACTTCAAGTTCAACCCCATGCTATGCAAGTTCCCCCTATGTACTCCGGTTGAGAGAAAGCGAGACCAGGCCAGCGCCATAAATCGGCATTTGGCAGTAGGCTCAATGGGAAATACTGTTAGCATCAAGACAATAAGCACAAAATGCAGTTTGCACCTCGCAAGCAGGTTACACGCACGTCGAGAAAAGAACAACCGAACGTGCTTCACAATCAAGTCTCTCCATCTATATAACCCCGTTTCGCTCCATAAGATCAACACTCATTCAATTTATCCCAAAATAACCAGTTAGATGTTATATAGAAGTCTGTGGCGGTGCGCTGTAGTCAAGCAGCAGATTGAAGATGGGAATGACGGGCCGGGTGAGGGAATGGTCGAAAGCGCCAATAGAGCAAACGGATGGGCGAGGCGGTAGGAGATATTGTGGTATGGGTATGACGCCGAGCACTGTAAGTGGTTGATCAGGTTTGGGGAATGCCACGCCGCGCGATTAGTGATTCGTCCAAGCCAGGAACATATGAGCCTACGAACGGTTCTTACGGTTGCATGCTGCGTATTTGTTCATTGCAACCCCAGATACAACGTAAGAACCCTGATCTCGGTAATGGTGCTCTTAGGAAGCGGGATGACGATCAAGGGTAGAGCTGCAACTCGATGAATGATGTGTGAGGCGACTCGGTTTGTTCCAGGGCCTGGACCATGACCCTTTTGAGGAGCATAAGAATAAAATTTACAGCAGGAAATTGTACAAGACGCGGTTATACAGCTGGAGCACTGACAAGAAGGTCGAACGAAAGGAAGGCATTGGCAGAAATATATAGGAAGGGCAATGGTAGTGTATTACGTCTACATCATCAAGAAGCAAGGAGAACCGTACTCTATCGTGTTACCTTCTGGTCTAATCTAGACCTCAACGCCAAACACCCGGCCTCCTCTGCAGAGCTGTCGTGCAAATAGTCGATAAGTTCCTCAAGCGATGCACTATCGGTTTTGGGAAAGTCAACACTCAGAAGTCTCGTCAAGTCCGAGACTTGATTCTGGCCCTATATCCCTGGGCCGAAGGTGATGACCTCCCAGGGCCATTTTCCGCATTCATGCGACAAGGCGCAGTTGACTCCGGACGAGGTGGCCTATTCCCATTTTCCCCGCACCGTTGTCCGCTGGCGGAGGCATCCTGGAGTAGTTGAGTCATGCCAGAATGGAGGCTTCGGAGCAGAGCTGCGTCGGAGAAGCCGCACTTTCCAGTTTCAGGGAACTCGCAGAGAACATCACAAGCGTTGCGCTTTTTCTTGTGGGGCGTGTTGAAGAGATTCACTAGATATCGCGGGGCTTATGTCCGTGTACAGCGCAGGTCCTGAACAAGGTACAGAAGGGCTGCCTGATCAAGATAGAGGAGCAGAACGGCAGGCGGACACCCCAACTCCGTGCTTCAGATACAGAAACCCAAGATCCGAGTGAAAGGTCATACCTAACGTGGTCCAGTGGGTATTGGCACTTATCGGATGATCTGCTTGGCCTGGGAGTCCTTGCTAGACGCGCCAGGGGCCCTTTCCCGTCGCTTCTATTGTTGGAAGTCACAGGACTGGTGTGGTACAAGGCGCGGAGGAAAATACACCAATCCCATCTTTAAGGATCTGCATGTACTGTTCTTGACACAGGAAAACGGAAGTCGGAAGAGAGTACCGTAAGATTTGGGTACCAAGATGGCCCGGGAATCGATGACAAGCACGTTTGAGTCGGATGCGTGCAGGCAGTGCCTTAGCAAGAGGTATGAGGCCAGCCATAGCACCAAGGTGACGAACCTATGCGAGTCGTGACTGATGTTATTGACCACTTGCTCCAGGTGTGGCTATCTCGATGTTCCGGCCCCTGGTCGTCTTGCTGTGCAACCCAGATACAGCAGATGCTCGCTATCAAAGTCTGCAACATCAAGGACCATCGGGAAACATCCAATCTTGACTCACGTGGGTACCAACACCGGCATTCTCATCATATACGTGATCCCCGTGGATTGGCAAAGCCTCGCCACTCACTATCTCCACCACCGGCCATGTCGAAACAGGTTTCTGAGTGGTCTGGTCTAGCCGATGGAACCGAACTGCTCGGCCTGGGTAAGCATCTGACGGATGTATCTCTTGATACGAAGACAAGTTGGACACACTGGAGGGAGCAGTGACCGATAGCATGGATAAACGGGCGTTATTTCTGGAGTGGACTCCGACTGGGTCCCTGCGAATCTGTCCCTTGAACCGAGCCCGCTCCAACACTGCCGAGCCCTTCTGCAATACCCACTGGCGGTGAACGAGGCGATACAAGGGCCTTGTGATAGCGACAACATCAGGATAACATCTGCAGTACAATCCGTCCTGCCCGCCCAAGCTACTGCATGAAGATGATGAGAACGGCTCTCCTGGCACTATGACCATGGCGAGATGTCGATGCCCAGCCTCAGCGCAGTCATGGCCACCGTGAGGCTGCCAAACTCCACCTACAACTACAGCTTATCCTCGAGGAAAGGAGTCGTCGTTATTGTTGGCGTCGTGGAATGTAGCTGACGGTAGGTCCAAGAGCTGGTCGTGATACAGCAGTCATTCGTGATCATCGCTCAGCTGGTCGGTGAGATATGGACAGCGATAGCGCCTGTTGGCATGACATGCTTTTCAAGTGATTGGTGAAGTCCAGTGCCGACCGACAGGCTTCAGTGCTCCGTGGAGTTGAGGCTGATCGATGCATCAGGTGCCTTGCTGTACAGCTCCGTCTCCTTGTCTTGTACTCGGCATTATCTCATCGACAAGGTGAGGTCGCTGTCTCACTGCTCCTTCGGCTCTCTTGGGGTTCTTGTGATGACCCCATTCTCAAATGCGATCATCATCCACCCCCGAGCCCGCCGTGGTCTCGGGCAAAAGGCGCTCGGTTGGTACTCCTCGGAAGCGATTCGGTTGGTAGGGACGATCGATGCGTGATGCGCACTTGAAAGGTCGGAGCATAAATTGACGACAGGCAGCAATGGTCACATGCTTGAGCCGAGTGCTCTGCAAATTGCTTAACGATTGGGATGTGGAAGGCTACGAGACCGTGTGAGGTGAGGCGAGTGTTGCTGATCTTGGAGACGGTCTATCTGGAAGTTGGAAGGGAGCCCCTTCCTGTTGCTGGCGAGCAGCCACTTCTCCTTCATCGGTGGACCGCCATAATCCCCAACAGTGATCTTCGTAATCACGATCGTCGAGCGACAGGAAGTGGCTCGCCATGATCGGTGATCAAAGAAGCCCGGCGCAAAGCCTCTAGCATCTGTATATTTCTCGTCTTCGAATCCCAATGGTTTCAACATCAGTATCCCAGGACCGTCGTATTTACACCCCAGCGGTTCGTTGCAACTTCTCCAACATCGCAATATCATCACATATTCCACAGCAAAGCCGTGATCGAAGCTTATCTCGGAGTCACAGTCGGAGCCGGAGCCCCGGTGGCGATCGCGACGGTAGGTATCCCAGTACAGGGTTCGGGGTCATGTCTCTGGGGATGACGTTTTTTCGTGATAGTGCTCAGTGACGCTGTTGAGGGTGACGTATGGTGGGATTGAAGGGCCGGATACAGCTGGCGATGCTTGACCAATTTGAATAGGGACGGGTATACGGAGGAGCTCTGGTAGTGAAGGCTTGGATCGCTGGCTGCGTGTACAAGAGAATATCGTTCAGCCGCTCGAAGGGAGGTCGGTACGAGAAAGTCGAGAGCGGCAGTTAGTGGTTCGGAGGTAAGGATATACTGAGGGAAGCGGTAGGCGCCTGTCGGAAAGAGGAAGAGTCTGTTAAACAGTTTGACACGTATCCGTGAAGTCAAGGGAAGGAGGGCGGTGGTGGAGATACTGGTTGAGATGAAGTTGGGCCTGCAGTGGGCAATGCTCAAGACTATTTGTCGCGGAGGGAGGATGTTGCTGCTTGAGGGGTGACGAGCAGTGTCCGGAGATGCGTAACCACTGCGACAAGAAGTCCGGTCATTTATAGTAGTAATATATAGTAAACAGAGAGGTAAAGCATATAATTTAAATAAGAAGACCAACTGCGGCTTGATGGTCAAAATAATAAAATAAATATATAGCTTATATCTGATAGGTAAAATTTACTAGACAGCGGATTCCCCTATTATCGATGTACGAATTCGCTTTGAGCCTGGCTGCTGAACTGTGTGCCGTTTGTAAGAGCCTGACAGATCGAGTTTTGCCAGTTGGGCAGCCAACTTTTCAGCTTTTTCAACCTTCCTACAAATCAGTAAAGCTAGAAATAGTTTTCAGCCAACACTAAACAGTCACATGCAGCCAGACAGCCTCAATATTGGCAGCATGGGCCCGGATGCTTGCCCGGACAAATGGGATGACTTCTTAGCAACAAGGATCGTCAGATCGTTTGCCATTTTTGTAATTTCTTGTCAAAAAGACGAAAAGCATGCCTTCTGCAGAATCAGATCATGTCGATCTCAACGCGTACACAGGGCAGATTCTGTGCCGGGGTTTCTGAGTATACCGCAGAGATGCGAGGCATAGAGTGTAGTTTTAAGCTACCTTCCCTACAAGGCTTGTCCAAACCCAATGCAAGATTAGGCATCAGGCAAAGTGCAGGAGCATTTTCGTTAGGCGGGGTGGAGAGCTCTAAGCAAGGCATTCACTAGGCAGATTGCTTCCCGGTCGTGCATATTACCCTTGTCAAGCTGAACAGACATGCTGACGTGAGAGGAAGTTGTTGACCTTTCTTCGCCTCAACTTTGAACCTTCAGTCTCTGTCAATTTACCCATCTTAACCCATTCCGCTCCTTGCCTTATCACTAGCCACGAATACATTTTTTCACAGCACAGAATTCTTTCCGGCCGCAATGCCACAAGAACAATCGAGTGCTGATGATGCAGCGGGGCAGAAGAGAAAGACCACTGAGGACCTCAACCAAGCCACAGCTAAGAAGCCAAAGAGCCACGATGCTCTGACGCACAATGACTACACTGTGGGCTGGATTTGCGCGCTACCTAAAGAGCTTACTGCATCTATCGCGATGCTAGATGAGAAACACCCGGGCTTGCCAAAACCTCAGACAGACAGCAATGCATACACTCTTGGCTCTGTTGCAGGCCATAATATTGTTATGGCTTGTCTGCCTAAAGGTATCACAGGGAATGTTTCAGCAGCAACAGTTGCCCGAAATATGGCAAACAATTTCCCTTCTATCAAGATTGGCCTGATGGTTGGCATTGGGGGCGGCGTTCCATCTAACAAAGTTCGACTTGGAGATGTCGTGGTGAGCACGCCCACCAGCACTTTCGCAGGTGTTGTGAAGTGGGACTTCGGCAAGTATCATGATAATAAGGACGATTTTGAACGTACTGGGGCACTTGATCATCCTCCCCAGTCGCTCCTCACAGCTTTGACAACCTTGGAAGCACAGCAGGATCTAGAAGGGACTAAAATCCCGAGTTATCTGGAAGAAGCGAAAAAGAAGTGGCCAATGCTCGCTTCGAAGTTCATGAGAAACGATTCACTCAAAGATGTGTTGTTCAAGGCGAGTTACAGTCATGTTAAAAAGGCGACCTTAGGTGGAGAAGGAGGAGTACAAGAAAGTGAAGACGAAGACGAAGACGAAGAGCATGAGAGCTGCCACTTGTGTGACAAGTCGATGACGGTAAAGAGACCTCCTAGGGACATGGTCGTTCACTATGGGCTTATTGCATCAGGTGACGGGCTTATCAAGGGCGCCACTGCCCGAAATAAGCTTAATAAGGACCTAGGAGGGCATGTTCTCTGTATCGAAATGGAGGCAGCAGGGGTTATGAATCACTTCCCTTGCCTTGTTATTCGAGGTATCTGCGATTATGCAGATTCCCATAAGAATAAGGACTGGCAAGAGCATGCAGCTATTGTGGCGGCCGCGTTCGCAAAGGAACTTCTGCAACATGTCCAGGCAGACGATATACAGAGGGAACGTCCAATAAAGGACATAATTCAAGATGGTTAGTTCATGCCATGGAATTTCTCTTCAGTAGTCAATCTTAACACAAAGCTAGTTCATTCAGTCGTATCCGAAACACGAGAAGATGTCAGGCAGATTAAATCTATGCACATAGAAAGCCATAAAGCCCATGTCCTTGATTGGCTCACGAAAACTGACTACACTTCGGAACAGACAAAGTTTAAACAACACAGGCAATCTGGAACTGCCAATTGGTTTTTTAAGGCAGAAGAATTCCGTACCTGGATAGCCACATGCGGGCAAACGTTGTTTTGTCCAGGTATTCCAGGTGCAGGGAAAACAATTCTGGCATCAACTGTGATTGACCACGTTGAATCGACCTCTAAAGATGATCTTAGCATTGGCCTGGCGTACATCTATTGCAATTTCCAACGATATGACCTCCAAAACCCAGATGAGCTATTGTCAGTTCTCCTGAAACAGCTTGTCGCAAAGTTGCCTTCGTTACCAGTTGATATCAACAGTCTTTATGCTTCTCATAAGAAGAAAGAAAAGCGCCCCGAAAGTCAAGACATCTTCAATGCGCTTCAAAATGTTGTTGCACAGCATTCCAAGGTGTATCTCATCGTCGATGCCTTGGACGAATACGGGCCAAGCGGAAGCTCGCGCAAAAGCTTCCTCAGTCTTCTACGTGAGCTCCAGCGGAGACATAAGATCAGCGTGTTAATGACATCGCGGTTCGATACGAGGATCATCACAGAGATCGACAATGTCTTTGGAAATGTGGTAAAATTGGAGATTCTGGGAGCCACGGAAGACATAGCACGGTATGTCGAGCACAATTTGAGCATCCTGCCCTCTGCCATAAAGGGAAGTGGAAGCTTAAAGGACGACATTATAAAGGAAATCTCAGAGTCTGCGAAGGGAATGTAGGTTCCCAGTAATTAAGAGACTAACATAAATGCTCATCATTTACAGGTTTCTCTTGGCGCAGATATACTTAAACCTACTAACTTACAAAACGTCAGAGACTGAGATGCGACGTCAGTTGACAGCCTTCCAGAAGCATGGAAATGAAGACGGAATAGCCGACGCATTGACTCAAGCATACAAAGAGACAATGGACAGAATTAGCCAACAACAGCCAGATCACATTATACTTGCCAAGAAGGTGCTCTTTTGGGTTGCACACGCCAAGAGAGAACTGACTGTCCAAGAACTCCAATATGCTCTCGCAATGAGCTCAATGCAGTGCGAACCTTGCGAAGCAGATTTGCCCTTCGGCGAGACATTGGTTACAGTGTGTGTCGGGCTTGTTGCTGTCGATGAAGCCAAGAAGACTATCCAGCTAGTTCACTACACTGTGCAAGAATATATCAACCAAAGACCCTGCCAGTTGCTTCCTGTTACGGAACTAGATCTTGCACGAGCCTGTATCGCCTACATATCATTCAGCTCGTTTCAAGGAGGCTACTACGATAATTGGGATGGCATGGAAGAACGGCTGAAGCCGTACCCGTTTTACCATTACGCAGCCAAGCATTGGGGGCACCATGCCCGTGATTCATCGATCTCCGTCGACGAACTTATAGAGCATTTCAGTCCCGGAACACAACTCATGAAATCTGTCGGCGTACTCCTGGTCAGAGAATCATCAATATTAGGCACGGGGTATCGGCCAATTCTACCACCGAGGTCAATGTCGAGTCTTCATATCGCGGCATATTTTGGACTCGGGAACATCGTTCAGAAACTTCTCTTAACATGCTCTCAAGCAGATCTGACCGACGATTACAACAGAACTCCGCTATCATATGCGGCTGAGCAGGGGTATGAAAATGTCATTGAACTATTGATCGATAATGGAGCTGATAAAGATTCTCGGGGTACTGGCAAACATCAACATGAAGGAAGGACACCCTTGTCCTTTGCTGCAGAGAAAGGACACGAGGCTGCCGTTCGGACATTGCTCAACCGGGAGGCATGCCTACGCCTCGCGGGTGGTACCAAATTCGAACCAGGAGAGACGCCACTCTCATACGCTACTCAACACGGGCATAAAGCTGTAGTGAAGCTGTTGTTAGAATCGGGTGCTGAGTTGGAATACGATAACTCAGGGCGGACAAGGCTATCACACGCAGCGGAAAAGGGACACAAGGATATTGCAAGCCTCTTACTGCAACGAGGAGCTGACCCTGATCTTCGTATGACTCAGCCTGAACATTTTGGACGAACAGCGCTTTCATTTGCTACTCAAAATGGGCACCAAGACATTGTACAGTTGTTACTTAATGCGAGCACAAATGAACTAGACTCTACCGATCGAAGTGGGATCAGCCCCCTGTCGTATGCTTCAAATGGAGGTCATGAGTCTATTGTCAGTCTGTTACTCAAACAAGGGGCCAATTCAAATCCTCAACCACAGCCTATAGAGGGGTATCGGAGCTTGAGGTTTGAAGATACACCTTTATCATGTGCTGCATCAAACGGCCACGATGATATTGTCCACCTACTACTAGAAAGGGGTGCCAATGTCGATTCTGGTACAGAGAGGACACCATTGTCATTTGCGGCGGAGAAAGGGCGCGAGAGTACTGTGCAGCTGTTATTAAAATCGGGCGCTACTGTTGACTCTGGCCGGGACATGACGCCTTTATCGTTTGCAGCACAGAACGGACATAGCTCTATTGTCGGTTTATTATTAGAAATGGGAGCTGATGCCGACTCCAAAGCTACAGGAGGTTTCCTTGAGAGGGGCAGAACACCGTTATCACTCGCAGCAGAAGAAGGACACAGTTCTGTTGTCCAGCTACTGTTGGGGACGCATGTTGATTTCGATTCCAAAGCCACAGAAATCAATTATCAACATGGGAGAACGCCATTGTCATTTGCAGCTGGAAAGGGTCACGAAGATATCGTGCGAGTTCTATTGGAGAAAGGCGCTAACCCGAACTCTGAAGGTATGGACAGGGACTCCTACGTGAAAAGTCCAATGTGTTTTGCAGCAGAGAGGGGCTATGAGGCTATTATCGGATTACTCCTTCGATTCGGAGGTAATCCATGTGTCGGTAGTGCCACACCACTATTGCTAGCATCACGTCATGGGCACAAAGGCGCCGCAAAACTTCTCATTGATACTGGGAGAGTCCAGGTAGACCTCCCAGATGATATAGGACGCACGCCACTGTCCTACTTGGCACAATGGGGCCATGAGACACTGGTTCGGTCATTACTCGACCAAGGAGCTGAACTAGAATCGAGAGGTGCCAACCACGAGGTATTCGGAATAAAGTGTTCTGGAGGAAGAACACCGCTCTCATTTTCTTCAGAGCATGGACACCAATCTGTTGTTGAGCTTCTGCTGCAGCGGGGTGCAACCGTGGACTCGAGAACAGAGTGTGATGCTAGAGAAGGTAGTGGGAGGACACCACTTTCTTATGCGGCAAGTAATGGGCACCTTGACGTTGTCCAAATGCTACTTTATAAATGGAATGCCAATTCCGATGCTGCAGATGATATTGGCCGTACACCTCTTTCATATGCTGCAGCAAATGGGCACGCTTCCATTGTGCAGGAGTTAGTCAAAACAGGGGCCAATCTGGAGACTAGGAACATCAGCACTGACTGGGGAGGGCAAACCCCGCTGCATTTTGCGGTAAGATCTGCAAATTGTGAGACTGTTCGGGTATTGGTTGAGAGCGGAGCCGATGTTAACTCTGAAGACGATGAAGGGCGAACACCATTCTTCTGGCCAATGCGGCCAATGCCTTTCAGGAACACTAAAATGATTGGAATGCTGCAGCGAGGCAACGCTGAGAAAAGAGCCGCCGATGTTAAACACTAGGGGGCGATTATTTCAGAGATCGGGTACTTGAGAAGAAGCTAAAGCAAATACATAAATAAATTGAAGGTTGTGTCATAAACATGGTTCGAGCGCAGAAGAGATGAACCTGGCGGCCCGATTCTGATATTATGTGACATTGAAGGTATAGAAACTGTTACACAGTAGATGCTACCACCGCTTTCTAATTTCTTAGTTTTATACTCAAAGACTGATATCCGACATTCATCATTGCTTAAAATCGTAACTTGGGCTTGCTATGGTTAAGGGGATCTCAGCTGAAATCAGATCCTCACTACACTTTCTTTTGGAAGCAACCTTGGAGGGCAACCCAAACTAACCATCTCAATCCTTGAGGGGATTGGAAGAGCTGGTCTATGGCGGGCAATGACTGCGATCGAGTCCCGCATGGTTGACAGTAAGACTGATCCCCGATGTTGGCCATGCTTGTATCAACAACAATACTATAATTCACCATGAGGGCCCATGGGTCTCCAGCTCAAGAACCAGCTCGGTCTTCGGCGTTCCGGTAGCTACTGGGAGCTCTGAGTAGCACTGGCGTGGCGAAGGATTTGCTGTCCGACGCGGATGCTGAGAAGGACGAGGGTCGCCAGTGAAAGGAAGAGTCGGGAGATGGAGTTGACAAAGCTAATACGGCTGGACAGGATGAGCATCACCAGCCAAAGGAATAATTAGGGGGGGTTTGAAGATGGTGCCGATTGTCGAATTGATGGTTAAGCATGTTGCGACACGGAGATGAAGTTTTCTGCTCTTGATCGCAATGCCTGATGTTCAAGAACGTCCTTGAAGTTTCGGACCGCTCCTCGCATGCCACTCTGAGCGCGGGACGATCGTTATTAGCGCGTCCGTCGACACTGTACCGAGTTTGGCATTCCGCAATACTTCCCATGATCTCGATTCGTGCCATCTCCTCTGCATTTCCGATGTACGTTTTCCCTGTGGCTACAATGGAGCCGAGACATCAGTGAGCTTGCCTTGCAGTAGGTAGGCAACATCCCGGTTGTGCTCGCACCCACAGGGCTAAAATGGACCACGAATCCGACTGGAAGCCTACGCCCCTCCCTTCAGCTCATGCATCGTCACAAGAGGCTTGGGCTGCAAGCTGGGTTGTGTGCATGAGGCCGTAAGGTTTGAGCGAGCCTCAGCGATGGGCACTAGTGGTTGGCCCTTGGAGCATTGAGAAGCTTGTACCTGTGTGCCGCGTGCTCTGTGGCAGATGTAACGATGTTGGTGGTTGTGCGTGAGGCTGCGCGGGGAGGTTCCGAAAGGCATCGTGTTCGCAGCAGAGACGCTTTTGGCACACGGGACGCTCGGAGGAAGAGGGAGCGAAGGTGCCAGGTCTCTTGGTTCCATATGTATCGGGCGCACCATGGGAATCTTTGTCGTCCGTAGCGGGTCGAGTGATGGTGCTTGCATAGCGGCCTTGATCGGGGACGGGAATGTGTGGGGTCCAGGCCGAGTCGGGTTGTTTCCTGAACGGCAGCAGCATCCTCTGGCATCTCCGAAACTACCTGCGGAATCCGGAAGCATGGTTCCAGGCATTTCCAAGACCGTAAGCGGGCAGCCCAGAGACAGTCTCGACGGCGCCAAATGTGCTCGTCAGTACTAGCCCTGAGTCTCGCGGCTATGGCCATCGTGGGTGTGAGGACCGCCTGAGAAGAAGTGATCTCACTCCGACACATGATTCCATCGTCGCACCGACCGCCGGAAGCTGCTGCAGAAGAACGACAATCGCATCTCTGTCTCGGCACTGCCGTTAGCTGGGATGAGGGATGGCTGGATCGGAGGTGACTGACCTGTAGGTTTTGCGTTCGAACTTTGACATGTTTCTAATTCCGAGAACCAAAGACTGCACTGCTTAGAGAAGTTTTCCCACCTAATCTGCCAGGTCATTTTCGTCGTCTGTTCCTAGGAGGCATCGCCGCTATAGTCCTTGGCTGCTCGCTATCACAACAGGAATGTTTGACTTTCCACTACCGTTGATACCCGTGATCGTAGTGTGCCCTGGTCACTTCGACGCTCATACCGTTGGCGTGTTTGTGATTCCGAGAACGAGACATATTGCATCGAGGACGTTTGACTTTCTACTACCGTGAAGGCCGGTAATCAAAGTAAACCCCATGTCCCTTTAGTAGATGTGAAGAAGAGCGGATTGGTGAGTATGGGATATAGACTCTCAGCAAGCTCAGCAAGTGCGCAAAGTTCTGAGGCCATCCAAGAGATACTGTACAAGAGTGATGCCAATGTCGGCTACTTCAAAATCAGCCAAATAAATCTTTGCGAAGAATTGAATTGGCAACACGACGTACCACGTGCACAATGACAGAACATCCCCTTCCCAGGCCTGTGAGACAAGATCCTGAACTGTTGTTTTGGCCTATTGCCGGCTCTCAAGGTGTGCGATTGGATGGGAATTATGGATCGGTCGGGGGGGGTTCGTATGGTGTTTCGGCGCAAATGGCGAAGCTCGGGTTGATGTCGCAGCAGGGATTTTCCATGACTCGGAGGGTTGGGTAAAGACTTGGTGGTCAGTACAGGACGGAAAGCCAAAGGTCGTCAGCTAGCCGTGGACACGCAATGTGACATGTCGAGGGAGGTTGCTACAGCCTGTAGCCGAGTAGTCTCAAGCCATCACAGGCCTGTTGTATTCACTGTGATTTGCAGGTGGCATGACAGTTTCGGTTTCCTGTGTCAACAGTCGAGAGCCGTAGGATCGATCGATCGAGGATTGGAGCCTTCTCGGCGCGTCGCTTACTCCTCGTGTGTTGCCGAGGGTAGTCGGCCCCTAATCCGGCGGAGTTAGTGACTTGATCGTGTCTGAATGCGTTTGAGGGTTTGTAAACGTGATGGATAAGGGGAGGGTGGTTACGATAGAGGCGTATCTTCCGCTCAGACCAAGAGCTTGTCGCATCGAGGGTGCCACTGACACATGCTTGAGAAAGCCAGATCAACAAGATGACCATACATACTGTCAGAGACGCGAGTCAATGTAGTTCCATGGCGCGGTCTCAAGATAAAAGTCTCCGTGTGTCGCATGCTGCAGCGGAATCGAGTACGACGCGATTGACGATGGGCAATGACGTCGGTAAACAGAATGACGCAGATCTCGACAGCTGCAGTCACGTGTTTGTGAATGCAAGACCGAAGCTTTTACCCCGCGACAGGGGTATCTGCTAAGGTACGCTCGTTTTTCCAGGTAATTTACCAGCATGACCAAGTACCCCTTAGCAGTCTATCTTTATCGGAGTGCCCCACTCACAGGCGCGACAATTTTATCCTCATCTCGAAGAAGATTCAGTAGCTCAAAATGGTTGGCCATAAACTACAGGGTAGCTGAAGCTCAATTGTGCGATCGCAACAACAACGAGTAAACAAGTCCTCTCTTACGAGATGCAGAGAGATGAGGCTCCTGTGCCAAACGAAGTTCGCAAAGAAAGGTCATCCCAATGGTGATTCCCCATGATTTCAAGGGCGTTCGACACGATTATGGAGATTGTCGCGAAACGGTAGATTTTTTGCCTGGGATTGTCGTAGACCAAAATTGACAAAGGCTCGTATTGAGGCCGGCGATTGACCGGATCAGAACTAAAAATCGGTGACCTCAAATGGCGTAGATTCGCTATCCTCTTTATTTATTTTTTAATCTTGAGATGCGAAAGAGACTTGCACTTCCATGTTGCTGAGAAGAAAAATGAAAAGAACTTCCAAGAGTCTTATTATTCGCGAACCCCTCAGCGATGTAACTTGATTCGAGACCGAGCACAGTCCAGGGACAATGTCCACCATCGAGATAATCACCGCCAACTGCACAGCCAGGACATGAAGCCAGAATTCCTACAGTCAATCTGACGGAATGAGGCGAGCTGGAAGGGGGCATCAGACCGTGAACAAGCCGCGACTGTAAAATCCTGAGGATCTTGTTACTCGGATCTTGGAAGCGATCTAAGCGAGACGGCATTGAGGACATTGAAGTTATAGCTTTAGGAGACGCCTCTTTCCATTATAGCAATTTCAGCAAAGTGCGCGAGAAATCACCAGAGGAAAATTCGCAGAATGGCACTGAGAAGGACTTGGTGGCCGAAACTGACATGTTGCAGCTTCAGGTGGTTTAGGCCTTCAATATGTATGTCTCGGCAACACTGACTGGTGATACCAATGTTTGGGAGCACGTATAGCTTCGGAACTATTGGCGTGGGGGAGATCCAATGCCTTTTGTCTATATTGCCAGGGCGAATTCTTTTCCAGCGTCTGAGATGGCGTCTAGTGAAGCGCCTCCACCATCGTGTGAGGCCGGCCAATGTCCTAGTACAGTGATATATTGCTAGGAAGGTGACCATATTATCACCAGGACGCGACATGAAGGCATCAGTAATAGAGTGAAGAGATGGCGATTCTTTGTCAGGGGGGAGACAGATAAATCTCAGAGACGCACTGGTCTTCACCAAGACGTGGGCTCCTCTAGCGAGGTTGGGAAAGGAAACGCGGTCGTGTCGTTTCGGTCTACTGTAGGCGAGTTCTTGATGCTCATTAACATGCTATACAGTGGACTTGATCAATGTACTATAGCCTACCAATGACCAAGAGGGAAAGCATAGTGTGGCCAGCCCGTAGAAGAGCATCAACTGATGGTTTATATAAGTGGGAAGGGATCACTGGAAAGTGCCTTGGCTAGCCCTTTTACACCTGAAGATCGGCTGTCGAGAGTTCACTTGAGCTTAAATATAACTGTCTGTTTCGGGGCTTCATCTACTGGGCAACACAAAAGATCTGATCCCAGCACTCCATTTCAACAAAGCGTCGTGCTGTTTCTAATACATACACCAGCTTGAAGTTAAAGAGCAATATTGTGCACAAAGCATCACTAAGTAACCAATCCAGATCGCTGATGTCTCTTGCAACCATCAGCCGCTTTATCTCGAACATTCCTGTTATGGATCCGTCTAAGCGATTGTCAATCACAGGTTCACGATAAGGTTCGGCCCGTTGAGATTTTTCTTAGCTGGCCCTTGCTAGAACGAATCATGAAATGTCTTGAGTCCAGAAAGAGTAATAGTGAACCCCAATGGGTGGAGTGCTGAGGCTTAGCGAGCGGCGTAGGTGGGTGTCCGTTGCTGGCCACATCGCGCAATTTGAAATGTAGATCAAATGCAATCAATACCTTATGATCAAGTCGCTACTACGGATGTAAAGGGAAATAATACCAGAAGTACTATTTTGCGCGTTCTTAATCGCCATTGACCGAATGAACAGGTTCCATGGCGCTTCTTGTTACAAATACACAGCAAAACCGCGTATAAAGTACCTCTTGTGTTAACATGAATGCTTACAGACCTTGACAGAAAGGATGCTCTTGTGATACTCTAATATCTTGTCACTTTATTGTGTCACTTCCGCCTCTTGCCTGTTTCTCGCTCTTTGCTTGTAGAGCATGTATTTTAGCCTAGTCTTTCGTCTTGCCGAGGAGCAATCCCGGGTCTACCACGCAGGTCTGTCGTCAGGTAACGTGAATTATTTGACTCTAAAACATGGGGTCTTTTCTCTATCCCTGAATCAAATTCCTCGGATGTAGAACTGTCTTCGTTCACGGCCTTGGTGGCCAAATGACAAAGACTTGGACTAAACAAACGGAGCTCTATAACTATCAAGACGTGGAACCTTGTCAGGAGTTTTGTCGCGCTTTTGGAGCTCTGGGTTATTTTTATCCGATTCAGTCTCATCTATGCCAGTTGCAGAAACCGAGGAAGAAGACTGCCTCTGGATTTCCCTCATGCTCACGTGTGAGGCGCGTGATGTGAGCATCAGCAGCGGGGGGTCTATCAACTCATAACACTCTTATCAAATCAGTTCAGGCAGTATACCGGCTGCCTAACACAATTGCCCAACCGAATGCTCGCGATTTGACGTATGGGTACGAATCAACCACCACGCACTCCTTCATGAAAAGCTAAGTAACTAAGATATTATAAGCCGTAGGCAAGACCTTTAGAACAGTTCGGCGGTCCAAAGGAAAGGTGACAAGAGTCGACCAGTGATCCTTGTTGCAAGCTCGATGGGCGATCTAGTTGTCAGATCCGTGAGAGTCATCTTTGCTGTTCCCGCCGCGTTCCCCATTCAGATTATTGCTTGATCCGGTTATAAAGAGCTACGCACAAAGGGGCGCTGTGGAGGGCTATCTGTCTCTGGATAATTTCCGTACCGTTCTCTGAGACCCCTCGCTACTTCCTCCGCCCTTACCTATATTCCTCTACTAATGGTATTCTAGAAAATTGCTGTGTGTCTACTGCTTACAATGGATACTTCACGACGAGCCGCCAATGCTGCGCTGAAGAACATGATACAGGCAACGATTAGACGGAGAACGCCTTGTGATGTTCCTCAGGAGCAGCAGCGTTGCGAGAACTAAGCAGGTTGAGTGCTCCGGCACCACGGTGATGACAGCTTTGACCCGACACGATGCCTTTCCAAGGGAACTCGCCATGATACCGTAGAGAATCTCGAGTCCTGCGGATCAATGTTGCGTAGGAAGAGCAACAGAAACATTGGGGCGTTGTCCAATCCTGAGCTCAAGATCGGACTGTATGGAGTGGGTGTTTCTTGGCCAGAGAAGCTCGGCATCTCTTTTAGGCCCAGAGAGTTCCGTTGAGATGCGAGACCAAGGAGGTACTGACTGGGTCCCAGACCTATATCATGGCAGATCTCCTCAATTGCAATGCCCTACGTCACTCACGCCTCTTATCCATGCTTCTTCCGTATGCTTTCCGTCACAGCGCAGCCTGTGACATGTAGCGTCTTCCAGCAGCCTGCCTGGGCAACAGAAGCAAGACCGACAACCTCACAAGTTCAAGATTGATATATTTTCCGATCTGTCGCTGACGCAGCATGGCCCCAATCGTCAACTGCCATAAATCGACACAGAGGCATCCGCAAGGCTCATTTAACCTGTCACAAACTCGCATTGACAACCTATAATATGAAGCGATCCCGAGCGATTGATAAGGGATACTTGGACATATGAGGAGAGGCCGAGAAGGTCATTGAGGAGTTAAATACGGCAGCCAATGCAATGGGCAGATTGCTACGGTGACCGCCAGCCAGCTTCTGTACTTGGGCCAGGGGAGGATTGAGGTTTCTGTGAGCTCAAGGCTGATGTATTAGTACCAGGAACGACTGCGGTACCTACACAAGCTTGGTGGTAATGACGTTGCTCCAGATCGCGGTGCGTTGCCTACTTCGATCGTGTACCATGGCCAAGTGGCTGTTTCTCTTGACTCTGACCCTGATCCTGTATCTCGACAAGGACCTTTTCTTCTTTATACAATTTCCAACAACTACGGAAGTCATTAATCGGCACCAACAGCTGGCTACTCGTCGTATCTCCCTTGGCCTCAAACTTTATGCAGCAGGGTCCGGATATCGCACTCGGGTGCAGCTGGCGTAGCTCGCATGGCAGCAAGCAACAGCACGCTACAATTGCTGCAATAAGGCAGGCAATATAATGCAGTCAAGGGATGGCATATGCCCTGCGCAACTGTAAGCGCGACGTCTTTTGATGGATATTCTTATATGGGGTGTCAGACCTAGTTTAGTACAGTCGAAAGTCCTTGAGCGATCCCTGAATTATCTGGTTTCAAGGCCTTGGACAGATTGTGCCTCGGATGTAATTATTACAGATATGGTGATTGAGGACGATAAGAGGGAGCTTGTATTGAACAGAATGTTTTGTTGACTGCTGTTTATTTGTGCCTTGAAATCAGGGAGAGTCGGAAGTGATCAACCAGCTGTCAGTGCATCTGTCGCCTGCTCTATTCCTCTAGTCCTTCGCTTACACCCCCTCCCTCTTCCTTCGCCATTTTATGTGCAAGGTTGCCTAAAAAGAAGATGCCCCCTACCGCTAGACAGCATCCCTCCTCTATTATTATTTTCCCACACTTGTTGCCGAACGTTTCCCCCTCCTATCATTCTTGCATAACCTCAACCTTCTCATCGCCGAGCCTGCGCCCATCGAACCAGCCTTCCCATTCAACGCCCGTGAAAGCCATTGCCTTATCGGGTCACGAGAGCTCTATATAGCCACTGAGACCTGTCGAGAAGCCGATGGTCGAGCAAGTGGATGGCCCTGGTTCCATCTGAGGACCAACCCTGAGGCTGTTGAGTGCGAGATGGAAGACCCAGACTGCGCAGATTCCCTGGGGACATGCCTTGGGAGACGGAAAGATAGTTCATAAAGAGCGCCATACCCTGTTGAAGGTCAGCAGTTCTAGCCAGGCTCAAGAACTGGAAAACCTCAATGCTATCCCTAAGAAAGCGTAGCATATGAGGAGATCGCCGGTTGTTATGGCAGCCGTGATTTCTCACTTCGTTCGTAGTGGCTCAAGGTGAGTTGGGGTGAGTAGAGAGCAACTTCAAATTTCGCATCTTTGTTAACTTAATGCTGATATTGAATGGCGATGATCTAACTTACGTCCGTTCTTGCACAGCGTTATGCTTGGGTTTCGCGTCGGGTTTCGTCGCTGCTCTTGGTCGGATGTCACAGCTGAGAAGGCTCAGTCTCTCTCAGCATTCACCAGCAGTATTATATGCATAAATGGCGCTGAATTACATGATAGCCCTTTCGCAGCTCTTGGTTATCGCGGCCGCTGTACCCCAATGCTGCTGCGATTGATTGGGCTGAGATTACGCTGCATTTGACCTGGACTTCCTCACTACTAAGGCCAACAAACGCAGCCCCAGCGACAACAAACCCTTCGGAACAGAGCTTCTGTACATGCATTGTGATGAAAATCTTTCTAGGGAAATAATGCACACTGGGGACGAAAAGATCAACGTGGTTACAGAAAACAAGACAGGCTCTCACCAAGCCGTGATAGAGACAACGAACCAGCCGCCAGCGTAGAGACGACTCCTAGTGGAAGGTTAGACGGAGAAACTGCGACTTCGCTGAATAGGTTACGTGAAACTTGTGTATATTGAGCTTGTGATCATAGTTGATCAGCGAGTGATGGACTCTGTAGCTATCAAGGGCGCCCATGTAACTTAGACGCCAAGAGAGAGAGCGCAGAGAGCCAAACAAGGCGGGTAATGAAAGCAGTAAAAAGTAGTATTCTGAATCACCGAGAGAAGAGCCAGAGGTTCATCATTGACCGTCGAAGAACTTCGGTCTACAGCCAGAGGGAGACCGCGGAGCGGACCTCAAGCGAAAACAAGGCAACCTGGGTAGACTAAACTTTGATGATGCCAATATATAGCCGAAACGATGGAAGTGAAGTTATATCATGTTAGTTTCCAAGTCATCAGTCAAGATGACATGGTCGCCGCTATGAGTAAAATACAGCGCTGGCGAGGAAAAAACATGCACCTTCGCTTCGTGGCGAGCCCTCTGTGGATGTTTATGACTTTTCGGCAAAGATATTCTTGCTTATCTCTATCACTGCTCTCATTCTCCTCTATTTTGAGCGCTCTGATGTTGTCTTATGTACATCAGGGGCTCCTCCAAAGCCAGTGGTTTCGTGCCTCAGACGGCAACTATTGACTTGCCGGGACGACGGTCGAGGCTTCACCCTATTCGCCTTATCATCCGAGAGGTGACCATCTTCACAAGGGTTGGGGCCCTGATCATCAGTCCATGACTGCGCCTTAGGCTCGGCGGTGTTTGGTGAAAGGGCGGCAGGTTGTTGTTGAGGATCTTAGACTTCCGTGTTCAAATTGTAAGAATTAGCAATTCCCAAAAGGAATCCCATACCGAGAAATAACAAGCCAAGTAATGGGAGTATGTAAAAAGGACAAAAGAAAAGGGACAATAGAGAAAGGACAAAAGAAAAAGAGCAACCGCTTCTACTCTACACTGCCGGCATTCTGAGCCTTATCAAGATCACCCTCATCATCAACCTCTTCCTCCCAATCATCCTCATTGTCCCCATATCTACCAGCTTTGAAGTCTTCAAGTTGTACTTGCATATCTCTAACCTGAGCCTCCAGCTTTCTCCTTTCGGCTCTCTCCTCCTTCAGGGCCTCCTTGAGGGCCTCGAGCTCAGCCCTCTCGTCTCTTATGTGCCGCTCAATCTTAGCGACAGCCTCATTCACTTGAATCGAGACCTCCCGCGCTCGCTGACAAGCATCGAAGGTCTCGACACCTGACAACACGGAACAGAGTCCAGTGTGCCAGGATTCTGGGTTCTAAGTCAAATTAGATATTGTGGAAGGAGAGGGAAAAGGTTGAGCATACCACGAAAAGACCCAGTCGATGGCGATTCGCCATCTCATGGACTCTCTGGACGTCCATGCGAGAATCCTCGAGCATATCCTGGATACATCAGTTTAAGTCACTGTGCTTGCAAGTATGTACTTACATCCGAGCATCTATACCCATCAACCTCGCAACTAACACAAGGCCTCTCTGTAATAATCAGCACAAGCTATCAGTATAAATAGAGGCAAAACTTACTGCCAGAATCGGCCATCTCACAAATCCAGGAAGAGTCAGTCCGCCATTTGTCGATACACTCACGGCAAGCAACCGCATGGCGCTTGACGGGCGGAGGGCTTCGAGTAGTAAGCTCGGGGTGGCTTCACCGGCTGGTGCGTCGTTGAATGTGGAATTCACCAGGAGATCAAGGCTTTTGAATCTTTTGGGAGAGGGCGACGAGGCTTGTAGTGCGGCACGCTTGGTGGTGCGAACCCTGCGTCTGGCAGGCGTGACAGTCTGAGACGCCGGAGCGTTCTCGTCCTGGGAACCCTCCGAGTCTGGAACGACCACCACAGGACTTTTGGCCTTGAGAGGTGTTTTGCGGCCCCTCGCTGGCTTCTGTTCAGTCTTTGGTTGGGCCGGTTTGTCAGCCTTACCCTTAGCTCTGGGAGCCTTGGGCTTGGGCTTGGAAGCATCCGTTTGGAAAAAAGACTAGATTGATTAGTGAAACAATTGGAGGTCAAAGTGTAGGGATGCCTTACACTGAACTTCTCAGAGGGTGTAGCGGACGCGTTCTTCCTAGTGTCACTCATGGCGATAGGCTAAGGTTTGTATTTGGTGCAAGGTAAAAGGACTGTAGGTAAGGTAAGAAGAACTCAGCTCATCAAGTGTGAATGTGACATGCGAAAAGCAGAAAGGAGAATCACAACAAGTGCTGAGTATGAATAAAGAAATGAGCATCGATTAAAACTCAAGCGCAAGATATTTCTTCAAAGACACTCAACCAGCCTTGCCTTGACTGTTCCCCTGGCTCAATTGCTTTTTCCCTCCTCAGCAAGGTAACCTGCATGCTCCGTCCGTCTCTCTGCCCATAGCATGGCTGCATCATCAACACGTTTGGATCATTTCTGTTTGAACATTCAACTGAGTTGGATGAATGTGCGTTTAGATTTGCAACTATTGCGTTCGTTCTGTTTGAACGGGAGGATCCGAGACGTTCAATCCGTTTTCGACGTTGGAATTCTGGGGCGGGCAGCCCGGGAAGCTTAGTTAGCCTACACGGTGCTGTCCGCTACGGACAAGGGGAGGGGGTGAGATCGGTTATGCAAGCGCGCGTTTGTGTATGGGTACTTGCGTGGGAGAGTGAGATGAGAAAACGATACGTGCTGGCTGGGCTGAGACATGAGGTGGAGGTGGCGGGAGTCAGCACTTGGATAATTTCGCTGCAATGTGATAGCCCG
The DNA here is from genome assembly GCA_013759125.1 of Fusarium sp. NRRL 53293. Classification (NCBI taxonomy): domain Eukaryota; kingdom Fungi; phylum Ascomycota; class Sordariomycetes; order Hypocreales; family Nectriaceae; genus Fusarium; species Fusarium sp. NRRL 53293. The sequence goes on from JABSTN010000228.1 coordinate 75,684, forward strand.
TTTGCACGCAGGTACCTAGCAGACACGGGAGGATTGACTCCGGATATCGGGTTTGTCGCGTTGTCATATCGGGCCCAAGGTGGTTAAGGTAAGTCTCAGCTCATGTAGGATCAATGCGCCAATGTTCCAGCTCGATGAGACACCGCGTGAGAACAGAGTCACCACCTGCAGGTACTGAATTCTACGCCCAGCTGTCCGCAGAAAGGAAGTACCTCTGATACCGATTGCTGAACTCCATAAAGCCGTCGTCGGCAAATCAGCTGAGAACCCTCGGGCGTAAGACGGACGCAGGAATGGGTGAGTATGAGAAATAAGTCATTTAATGAGAATGTGAACCACTTGGGAACACCAGTGTAGTAACCTCGAAGTTATATATGCTTTTAAGCTCTCAGCCGCAAGTCTCAAATGTAAGCGACATATCTACTACTGTGTAGTCACAATAACCTTAAATATCCGACCGTGTTCTCAGCTTGGAGACGTCTGCCTCCAAGTACACTCTCCATTACAGATGATGACAGGTTCAAGTTCAGCAATGTGAAAAGAAATTGAGAAATCACGTGAAATACAATCATGAATGTATGAAATACGTATCGTGCTGGTCATGCAGCCAGATTGAAGAACCGAGAAAAGATGGCTGGACGTTACACAGCCAAAAGCAATGGCTCGTCTCGGGCCAGAATATGAAGAGATATCGGCTAAGAAAGCAGTCATGAAACTAATGTATATTTCCGCGCAATTATGATGCCGCCCCAACGAAACGCAACGTAAATGGCAGGTTTTGGTTTGCAGCATGCGAATTATCGCAAGTGAAGAAGACGTGGGATGTTGGTGGTCCTCCGTTCAGCTGCATGCAGGGGACACGGCGATCACCAATTTAAGGCTCTGGACTTCCGAACAACTTCATAGTATTTACAGCCACGAAACTGTCCGTAATAGTGCAATTATAGAATCTCCTGCCTTCAGCCTTTAAAACGATATACGTCACACTATATTCTGTTCTCAAGGTGATAGCGTAGCTTAGCGTAAAGCCCTAATATCTCATCAGCAGTAGCCAGGTTGAATGGCACTGTAGATACTTCGCCAGCCACTCAGCAAGCACAGATTACCCACACGGCTGAAACAAATGGCAGCAACTAACCTTCACGCTCGAATTGAGAAGACAAGACCAGTTTGTAGAGCCTAGTCTAGGATGCAAGTACCTACCCGTCAGGCAAGACTGTTTCTGAATGCCGTTCTACGGAGCTCCGATGCTCGGGTTTTCTCAAGTTTTTTTAGTGTTCAAAGACTGAATGATAAAGCAGGCGATGGTTAATGACGTTTTATGTACTTAAGCTTGATACCCCATTGTCGAAAAGAGGAACACATTGAGCTTTTACATCAATCTTCTATCTTTTACCTTTACATTAATTCTCATATCACCTCTTATCTTTTTCGTCTATCGTTCCCATCCATCTTTTCTAATTAGACATAATGGCACCTAAGGTATGCTACGCCACACTCCAATATTGCATTACCCAAGTCTGACCTTCATAGCCTAGGACCAACTCCAACTCCAGAGCGGGAAAGGGACGTGCAACGCGTGTAAGTCCACGTTCCCGTAGATCGCAACCTACTATCGTACTGATTCATCAACCAGGAGGCCAAAAGAAGCAGGGACAACGAAGTAAGTCTTTATTTCTTGAATCGTTGATATGAGTTAATAATATGCGGAAGGACGTAACTCGCCTTCCTGATCCTGGAACCGACTCTGATTTTGACCCCGAAACTGATCATTCATCTGACTCTGATGAAGAGTCGAACCATGTGGTGCCTACCGACACGGAACCCCCCAGCTTTCGGACTATTCCATGCGTCCCGTGCCTGAAGCGCATGGTCAAGGTGCCCTTGAACGGGCATCCTGAGCCTTGCACCGATAGGACAGGCGGGCACTACACAGCCTGTAAACTTTGTGCTGTTAAAAGTCTCGGGTGCAAGAGTGTAAGTTGCACTGATAGAATCTCATTACTTTGATACGTCCTAACATTGAGCAGCCCGGGGACTACGTGGAGCAGCCCCTCAAAGTAAGTAAATTTCTGGATGATAATGTCTCTAGATGTTGATCGCTTGTGTGCCAGCAATGGAATGACGACGATCGTGGGGAATTTGTGATGGAATTCACGCGATGGGCACGGAAAGTGCAAAGTGCAGCTAAGAAAATGGTTGTGAACGAGAAAGTTGTACGCTGCCCATATCCTAAGAAGTAAGAAGGGTACTAATTCACAGCAGGCGGACAAATGGGAGGAGTTGACCGCGAAAGTCCAGGAATTTATCGATGAGGTCGGAGTGGAAAAGGCAAAGCAAGAGGCTCACGAAGCGAAGAGGAAATATGAGGCTCTCCGTGAGGAAACCGACCAGATCTGGGCTAGGCTGAAGGAAGTTGAGGATTGGATTGAAATGAAGGCGGAAACCTTTCTTTCGAAGGACGAAGATGATAATATGTTTGTTCGGTTTATGGCTTCTGCTATCATTCTTGAGAAGAAGGATCGCAAGAAGTTCCAGGAGACGTTGGATTATATTCGAGGCGTGTCGGAAGGAGGTAACGACGGTACCAGTGATGATAACGCTTTGGATGAGGAAGAGGAAGAGCAGCAGGAGTCTTCGTCGGAGGAAAGGGAAGATGAAGATGTCCACATGGTGTCGGGTTAAAACCGCTTTCCTCTCAACTTGGCGGTCTCCACGGATGGAGACCTAAGAGACCTAGGTAGATTGGCCTTCTTGTATGATACTTCAGCTGTTGGAAGTGGCTTGAGGGACGCCGATGAATGACTACCAAGAGACATTAGGCTTGGCGAAAATCGGAGCAGGAATAGTTGACATAAATTGAATCAAGATTTGCTGTCACGGGAAATTTCGCGTTTCGGTCTTGCAGTGACCGCAGGGGGATTAAAAGTGACCAGAAAGTCTATGAACGGCGATGCGAAGCGAATGAACAGTGAGGGAGCCACTGATATTGGATCAATTGGCGAAGTCTTTTGAACTTTGAGTTCTTGTATATAATACAGAGGAAATGACAGGTTGTCTTCGAGCGGGAGCGACTAATTGAAGACCGTTTGTCGCCGGCAGAACATGGACCATTTTTGAAGCCTGAAGTGCAGTATTTTTGCGATTTGGGTTGTGACTTCGTGGAATGCTAGCTTTGGACTTGACTGTCTTGACAATTTTCTCTGCCAAATTGCCTTCAACCTCGCGGGCGGATGAAAGTGGAGAAGCTGAGGATGAAGTTCACAGATGGGGGAGAGCCAGCGTGTTTCATCATAAAGATCAATTGATAAGGTCTTGTTGGAGGAGTAATTGGCATTCTAAGCGAGATTTTCCGTCATCCCGTGTGAATCCATGCCCGACAGCTCTATCCGTAGATTATTAATAATACTCGTTCCCTGTTCGAGTCCCGTTATCGTCAATCGGTCTATCTCTTGGACATGGAATGAGAAAAACTCAATCTCACAATGTCTTGTGTAAAAGAACGCAAGTTGAACGTAACAATCTGGAGGACTTTTGCGCACGTGGGTGAGAGGATCATCGCGGCCAATGACGAGATGGAACAGTTCTGAAATGGGCTCTCTGTCGTTCAACAAGTCGCGTAAAGTTTAATCGGCTTAAGCTTCTCAGCATTGCCATATTGAGCGTTGCTCTCATTATGATTCGGCCGGAGTGTTTCGATCGATAGGGACTCAATCTTGGATATCAAGGCGCTAATCTCACCTGGAAGATCATCTCTGATCTACTGTTTGGGTTATCGCTCCCAAGCTCTATTAATTAATGCTAACTGCCAAATTAGTCTCTCCTCGGTCATTTGATCTTGACGAATGAAAGATCTTGTAAAACCTCACTCTCATGCTCGCTTGGATGCAATTAGCTGGTCGACACACTGCGTATGGGGACTCCACTTGAGAACAATCTGAAGAAGCGCGAGACTTACCCTGTATGTTTAACAAAGTCGGACGTGGAATTGAAAGAACCCTCTTGAAAACATAATGGCAGCACCAGATCCTGTAGACGCCAAAAGAATCCGATAGCCTTGAGAATAGTTCAATGGTAGATGGACAAGAAATATTGCCAGCGGTTGAATTGGCTTGGTTTTCTGATGAGCGTGTACTTAACTCATGCGTTGGAACTTACGCGAAGAATGAGAGGCGGGCCACGTGTTGGTTCATGGCGACTTGTCTACCATTCGGGCACCCCAGTCCTCAGCTCCTTTATTTACCTCCAGATTTTATGAAATGGCCAAAGAGCAAGGTCTAGTTGAATTTTAATCGTCAATATACGGTCATTGATTCAACGATGCAACACAACGCAACCCCTCGAGCGTCAGGGCCATGAGCGCGTCGCCAGTAAAAGGCACTGGATCAAACCCCAAGTGGTGGGCAGCGCTAAGCCCCCCACTATTCCAATTGCTCTCCCGCTAAGAAACGCTGCTCCTGAGACGATCGCCCTGTATAATTGTACTGGCGGCTCTTCATTTGCCTCTCACAAAAGCGCAATCGCTATACATAGCCGAAAACAAAGACAATGATTAATTAGAGCAGCACAAATTAAAGCACAATTATCTCAATAATTCTCAAGGTTCTATGGACTGTCGTTCTGCGCAGCAAAGGAGCCCTGAGAGACAGCCTGGGGTACTGACCGGGCGGGGCTGATAAGCAGTAAAATTACTCCGTACAGGGCGTTTTATCGCAAGAGCAGGCAGGCTAGGCAGAGTCTTCACTGGAGGAGCAATCAAACTACAGTGGAGTGGATGGTCAGGCTGCCCCAGAAGCGCTAGGCGGCGGGGTGCTTCGCGTGTGGATTCCTTCCATTCCATCTCAAATACGTCATTTGCCTTGCGCATCTCAAGCTTGCAAGAAGCCTCGGCCATGGCAATCATACAATCGTTCCTCTTTCATCCCACCGCACGCAAATGCGATGCTCAACAACCCGCGGATGCCTCCCACACGCGAGAAGTACCAAGTATCTCCAGCAATTAGTGCCGAAAACGGAGCTCGACACCCTGCCTGCGCCTTGCTGAAACTCTCAATTCTACGCGTCGACAGCAATCACCAACATCGAGCAACCCCAAACGAGACACTAGCCCGCTACAGATCGACCGGAGAATGCAAAAACCCTTAAGAGTCGAAAAGATCGCCGAGTCAAGCAGCGCCCGAGCCGAATGACAAGAGCTCCACGCGTGAGGGCAAGCCACAGTTGATCAAGGTCTCCGTGAGACCATATCGAACGCGCATGGTATCTTCAACGAGAACGCCTCACCGCCGGTCACACAGCGTCCCCTGCGAGCATCGAAATCTTTCCGACCGAGCACGTTGAACGCGTATATGGCGCCAACAGTCAGTATTGACAAACCGTCAATCTTAACGACAAGCACCCCAAGCGATGGTAACAGCGTGATCCTCAAGTTCACTTCACGCCGATGATGATTGCGGTGCCCAACTCCAACCCGATGCCCCCGACCACTCTCGCAAGAACGATCTACATAACGGCCAACGTCGCGTCATCCGTGTCGAGACATTTCGCAAGCCTGAACCCTCCTCCTTGAGCTTCCAGCCAGTCCCGAAAAGCATATGATTGACCGACTACGCGAGCGACTGGCGAGAGCGCTCCTATGCAGCCAAGATGGGCCGAGTCAGTAGCGGGCTCGAAAACATAACCTTGTCCTTCAACATCATGTTCACGACGTCGGGCAGGGACCCGATACATCTGCTTGCTCAAGCCCACCGAGATGCACCTCACCAGCGCATACGGGAACAATACCGTGAGGAGAGCGTCGGCCTACCAACAGTACCCCGATTTTGTCGTGCTGCAGGTCGCTGCGGTCGCGGTTGAATGAAGAACATGGCTATGTTATGTGGATACGTCAGTCACCATGATCGCATGGCGTCAGGTCCAATAACTGACGATCCAACGAGGGAAAACGAATGTTCATTTTCGGTGTTTCGCTGGTTCGTAAGCTCCTCGAGCTGACGCACTTTGAAGCACTGTGCCCTTTCTTATCAATGGAGGTTTCGAAAGTGCTGAGTCTCAAGGCAAGTTGTCTGCCTCTCCCTCGCTCAACTTCGACTAATGTTGCAGCTCCCCAACTCCTTCGACCACGCAAGGAGGTTATCCAGAACATCTCTACGTCGCCCGAACATCACTCACTACTAAGCTAATGCCGATTCATGAGAACGTCCATGCATAAGATCGACGAACGGGCCAGAGAATACTTGCAGGCAACTATTTACGAGATCGAAACTGCACTACGGAAAAGCTTGAGGGAAGGGCTGCTTTAGAGAAAGACATTTATAAATCCGAAATCATGAACGCCACACATCGTTGGAGGTCCGCAGAAACCTGGTGCTATTTTCCAGAGACGTGGGATCTCAGACTATTCCTGAGAAATCTGGTGCCGAGTTTCTTCTAGCACGACCATTCGGCCGGCCATCGAAAGCAAGAGAGGCGTGAAAGAAGTCAAGCCCAACTCAACCAGAAAGGAGGCCGGTTTAAATCAGGTGGGCAGTTGCGCCCTTTTGCTGTTGTCTTGTACTGCATCGGATATACGTTTCTTGCTTGTTATCCTCCCTCTTGGCCCCAGGCTCATTCCGATCGGCCCCTTTTGCAAAAAAAGCATGACTTCACTCAACATACCAATAGAGCGAAGCACGGGATAGTCAAATATGTGATGCCGATGCAGACGGGTTCAAATGTCCGCTTCATGAACAACCTCCAAACATCAGGATATCTGCCAGACCATGGAAGAGGGGAGGGAGGGGGCCTTTTGGCTACACCGTAGAGGGCATCACTACCAATCGATCTCCGACTTGCAGACATCATGTCGCGTGCTTCTCAAAGCCTTGGAGTCTTTCACCAGCACAGGTTACTGCTCATCGAACGCGCCGCGCCCGCTTTCGCCTCCGCGCCTGTCCCAGAGAAAGGCACGATCCTGCAAACAAGAGGCGGACTACTTTCTAGGACATTCCGGAAGCCCGCTCGTTAGATTACACCGTTAGAGACGGAAGCTTGGCCAATCTCGGCCTCGGCCTGCTGAACTCGGCTCAGATGGATCGGGGGCTGACTTGGACTGCCACAACATCTTATGACGGACATGTGGATCTTTCATCTCGCTGGAGATCTCATCTGACGAGGCGGAATCGGATGAGGTCAGAGAATTGCAGTTCTTACCAGCCTGTAACCGCCTGCGAGCAATTTCATCAATGTCTACAGCAAAGAGAATGATGATGTGAAGGATTCCCCACCGTGAACTATCGCCTGGGACCGGAACCCTTCCGAAGATGAAGGTACTTCTCGCATCGTGGCATGTATTGTGCCGAATAAACGCAATCGGCCTGGCATTTACTCCGGTTGACGTGAACCATTGGCGATATCTTATTACCGTCCTGCTATGGTAGCTAGGCGGTATAGATAATGTATCATCGCACTTCAACGTCGTCATGGTACCACCTCACGTACTACCTCACCGCTTGACTCGTATCAACTGGTTACGTGAAGCCGATGCCCCTAAGACGGCGGCAGCATGAAGCAATGAAGAATGCCGTTTCTTGCTGGGAGTCTCCGGTGAACAGTGGCAGATGGATCAGCCTGAAAGCTCAAAGGTCTCACCAGTCCCCTCTTCTTTTCGGTCTGTGGCAGATCGCGTAGGAAGAACTTACGCATTATTCCCCGGAATCGACAAGCTTCCCAAGTTCAAAATTAACATCAGCGAGAAAGTGCTGACTGTTGAGAGGGGTAACATGACTGTCAAAATAAGTCTCGCGTATCAATTCCGTGTTCTCCATCATAAACGCATCAACATACTGCCGTTTCCGTTCTCCGACATCGACACCCCCATCTTGGTGATACTCCGAGGTATCCTGAGTGGTTCGCTTTCTCTTGGACGGGTCCCCATATGTATCCGGCCCTGGCGTCACGGGAAGATCAGATCGTGCTGTGAAAGGAGAATTCGTCCCGGACGTAGCTGCCCTGGACGTCAGGGTCGTCGTCAGTTCGGGAAGAAGCATATTGGCAGCCATGTTTTCGATGCAACACATGTCGTAATGGTGTGCAAGAGCAGCACGGTCCACGTCTTGAGGGATATTAGCTATACATCCGTGGTAATCCAATATCGCATCGTATGGAACAAAGGCTCGTATACGAAACGTATCGGGATGGATCGAAAACAGCCGGGCATCGAAAAACTCATGGATGTGACTCATCATGAGAATACCGTTGGCAGGCGTCCCAAGTCGACAACCATGCCTCGTGCAGTCGTCGACTACTCAACTGTAAGTCTTGACCACTGGAAGAATCGGGATACACATGAAACTGCTGCTGCTGAACAATATGACAGGCTTGCAGCGATGGTCCGATAGCTGGACTGATGCACCAAGATTGCCCTTTCCCCGTCACGGCACACCGCTTCGCGGAGACCATAACCGACGAGCGAAACGAGTCCATGACCTTTTGCGCGTACGTTCGATTGATGTCCTCCGTTACAGGGATGATCATGTCGCTGACGTGCCGTGTTTCTTCGCCGTCCTTGTCCGGCGAAACAGAGCCCGAGTGCTCCCGCTTTGGAGATTGAGAGCCGGCTCGGGGTTTCGCTCTCTTCCGGAAGGGCATTTTCGCAACGCGTGTGTCTTCAGAAGCTTTCTTGGGTGCAAGGTAGCGGGGGTCATGACGACGTTCGGGGCGGGGGATGTGTGTTGCGCATGAAGCTGTGACAGACAGATTAGTATGAAGTGTGATAAAGGGGCCTTGAGGGATAAAGAACTGACCTTTCAAGTGAGCTTCTAATGGTGAGTCTTTAGGTAGGTCACATTGTCCATGACGCACGACATGGTACCGCACAATTGCTCGTTCCTGTGCATCAGGACTCAGCAAGCTCGGCACCACCGTATCAAGCTCCTCCTGCTTAACAAAAACCGCAACATGTACATTATTTCGGTTCCTTTTATCTAGTCCAAACGCGACGTCATTCCAAGCATCTTCCTCCTTGGTCGAGTCGGGAAGTTCAAAGCAGAGGCGCAGCTCATCAACAATGTCGCGAAACGTCAGAAATGCGTTGCCATGGTGCTGATAAACACCAGCGAAGTGGACCGCCCTTGATGTAGCGACAAAATGCGTGTTCCAGCCGTAGGAACGCATGCGCGGTGTGACTGTGGTGTTGGACATGATGAGGTTGGAGTTCGTGATTGTTTGTTGAGGCATCTTTCGGTATTTAGCGTGCTAGACTGGATTCAGGCTTATCGATAACACACGGTTGGCTCAGCGACGTTGCTGAGTCAGCTGCTTTGGACCCGTCCTTAGGCGTCACAGTATTAGTGCTGTAGCCGACCTACATTGGGGTAATCTAGGAAGCGGGTGGTGCTGGTTGTTATCTTGATGCAAGGCGTAGATATTGAGTGCGCCGAACTTTGAAGAGGATGTCTCCAATATAGCCTCCACCGAGCCATGTCGAGAGAGCCTACGTAGCCATGCACTACAGACGGATATCGTATTTCGTCGAGGACAGTCAAGATGAAGAGTTTGATGAGCATCCTCGCGAGTATAGGTAGCCGCTCCGATCACATAAGTGCAATGACTTGAGGAATAAACTAGTTCTGAATCATTGAGGCCGTTTCCTGTCTCGCAATGGCACTGAGAACCCTACCGTGAACAGTCATGGCTGCAGTGATACGCCTGCACGTTGTATCAGCCTTCTAAGCCAACCCGAAGCCGCGTTCCAATAAGGGCCTTGAGAACAACAGTAAAACTATCGATACTGCTCGACCCGAGACTGAAGTGAGTCTTTTTAGGACACGGCTTCAAATAGAACACTTAACAGGACAGGAATCGCCACCCGAGGATTACTCAAGGAGGTGTCTTGCTACCTCCGATCAGGTCCATCTGCTTCCGCGAAAGAGAGTCGAAGATCTTGAAGCAGTCGTAAGAGAAAGGTAGGTGATAGGGAAGTCCATAGTAATTCAACCTAAGGGCAATGCACAGTTCTTACGGTGAATCTTGAGTCTCCTCCGAGGAACCTACCATGTACTTAGCCCCTGGTCCTCAATTCTGAGAACGAGCCAGGGGGTAGTCATTTGGGATGAGTTAAGATGGTATATTGGTCATTTCGTCGTAGCTTCTCTTAGTCAAAATAGGGGTGTTCTCAGCGAGAAGCTGTCCGACCAGGCGATTTTACCAGTGGTCGCGCTGCTATTCTGAGATAATGAGTATCATTCGAGAGCACCTAGCTTCTCTGGGGCGTAAAATCGACTATCGGTACGATAATTGAGATCAGCTGAAGTGTCTGACGCCAGGAACGCTCGCGCAAACATATGACAGGTCTCTGGCTCAAGCCACGTTCTGGTCTTACAAAGCCTGCTCTATCTTGGCCTCGTCAAGTTTAGTATTTTGGTCAATGAAACGAGAGAACGTTGCTATCCCTCATCCTCTACCTCATGATCTGGTATCTTGACATGTAACTGATGCCGGGCATCCTCCGTTACTTCATCAATAGCAACAAGACACGTTGGAAAAGGTTTGTTGTGGTCCTCTGAGTTCGAAAGCAAGAGTGCTGGCTTAAATCTAGTAACTTTATCGCCAGGCTGCAGGAATTAATACAGAGACTCATTGACTCTTGAAATGAAAGCCACTGGAGTGTATGAGAATATACAAGTTCTTGAAGGTCTTTAAGATTAAGGGACGGGGGGTGAATAGTCTGATATAGCCTGGGTGTAGGTAGTCGTTGGAACTGATATTATCCCCTTTGAGAAAAGAGTTGGGCAGAGCCCTTCATTCTCCGTCATGATGGCTGCCCAGGTCTGACGTTTTACCGCTTGGCTTAAACTTACAATATCACTCTTAGTGTTATCGGAACTTCCTGTGACTTTAGCTTTTAAGAAATCTTTCCACTTCTATACAGGTCGCTCGAGATCACTTAGCTGGTACGTGCCACGGTCCGCTGTTGTACCAGCCATAGGGCTGACCTCAGAGCTCAGCAGCTCCCCAGTCCTATTACCATACAATAATATACTAACTCCACGTGTCATATGCATCGCGAAACGAATTCGTACGCCAGCAAGCTCCAGGCCATGGGAGTTAGGGAACATGTTTCATCCGAACGAGGTGTCAAAGTAGCCGAACCCTTGGCATTGCGGTAGGGCATAATGTTCATAAGCTCACGTCTTGCATCATGTCTTATTGGAGGAACTGTCTGAGGGAATGAGACCGAATCCCGGGGAACGGGGATTATCCCGTCTTAGAGTTGTGAGCACATCCATATTTGTCACCGCAGCTATAAGAAACCCTCTTCCCAGAGACCCATGGATATTATGGAGTAGCCGTCTACCAAGAACAAGAACGCCAAAGCCCGAAAAGCAAGACCACATTGCCTAGACATAAACAACATCATTATCAGAGCATTGTCCACGAGTGACTGTGGTGGTGGGAATCAGAACAGCTACACCAACCTCAAATTGGACGAAGAACACAAGCTGGACCTGTGAAATAAATCGGAGGGCGACGGTGAAAGAAGCAGTGGAGGACACTTGAAAAGCATCTCTTCCGGAGTGCAAGAAATGGTAAGTATTCACGCTTGGCGATGGACCGCTCTGCTCTAGCATGCTGGAGCCAGCTGCCTTCCAAGAGCATGCTCAGAAAGAGCACTGAGCTTACTACTCATTATAACACCACAGTCTATGTCAAAGAGCCTCAAGAAACTCTCGAATATAAATCGCCATATCCACAAAAACAGTCTCAGTGTTCAACATGATCACGTAGGGGGTTGTGTTTGCGAACTCTTCCTGACGAGGAGTCTTATTATCGCGAAGGAGCTTCATGGTGTCGCGAGGGAGCTTTATGTAAGCGCCACAACATCAGCACAGCCTATCAGACAGACCTTTATCGAGCTTCTGATAAGCTATTACAGATCTGTCGACTCGGCAATTCCTCAAACGCGTTCATCTCCCTCATACTCGGGACCCATCCCCACTTGCTGAGGGGCTCGGCGTGTGGACTGAAGAGCTCTACCTCAATCTGCACGTGCAGATAATGAGGCCAGGCCTGTCTCTCGACGGGGTCTAGCGCGACGCTACCGTGGTGTTCATGGGAATAAAAAACTGTATCGTCAGGGCGCCACTCACATAGGTGTCAATGGATGCAACCGTAGCCGAGACCCGGCGGTGCTGCTGGAAAGAGCTTGGTGATGTCGTTGGTTACCGTGCCCTCAGCTTGGAGTGTTTCTGTCATGAAGGGACTGGCCGACTTCGGCATGTTCGTGTGGTTGGAGTAAATAAACTACTTGTTGCTCGAGAAGGTCACGTACGTCAGAGTCGGGACGGCGGTCTAGCACCAATAGTGGGGTGCCTCGAGCGTTGAATGAGTCACCAAAGACGTCAGGGTGAGCAAGATGGGCGACTTGATCGCTGTGCTCTCCGCGGCGTCGAAGAATTTGCCCGGCACCTGTTATGGCCGTGAGTTCACAGCCGGTGAGATGATCCCACTCGAGGAGATGTTAACTATCCGCAACTCCTTGATGAAGATGGAGTTCATATATACATTGCTGCTGAATAGAATACTGTGGCTTGAGGTCTGAGGGGCAGGTTAGATGTGTGCCCAGTTGTGGTTGACATGACCTGGCCATGCTCTAATGACCCTGTGTAGATGACCAGCCTCGGATGTTTGAGAATTGTGAGACTGGTCCCTTACCATAAAACGACGGCGGTCAACGCCAGGCTCAAGACAGACGTCATCGACGACAACAGGAGGAACTTCCGGACCCCGAGAAGCACTACCAGACAGTCAACGACAAGGACAAGACCATCGCCAGACAGGCGGCCTACCTCCAATTCGTCAGCACCGTCAAGTTCAAGATCAGGTTCTGAAGGCCCGAATCAGACCAGAAGGTAGGCAAGTCTAGGGTCTGCTCTGATATCTTGACAAGAAGCGTCAAAGTCCTGAACCAGAGGGCGAACATAGACGTGATCACACGAGAGGTCTTGAGAGCGTCCCGCAGAAGCCCGGGAGGACCAACGCCAGTGGGAAGCTCGAGCCGCATCAGGCACAACTTCGCGCATATTAAACTCCTCAAGAATTCGTTCAGGCTCATCTTCAAGAATATAAGCGAGAAAATGCCAGCGGCCTTTGGGGAGATCTCGGTGATGACCAGGAACTATTGGCTCAAGACGTCCTGGGGCATCACCAATGACCCGGACAGGTTCATACACAAGGATGAGAACGGAGTACGAACAAGACCAGCCACATAAAGGATTGTGGACTCCAGCTTGCGCTGCATCGTGAGAATCGCACCCTCAATCTTGGACAAGGCCATGGTTTAGGATGGAAGCGTGTCTGCCAGCGAGAACAACCACCAGTCCAACATCAAGCTCCACCTCCAGGTGTCCTCCAGCAGCCCGTCGCAAGCTTCGACCGGATTCGAGACCACAGAGAAAATCTTCAAGCAGGCCGAGAACTTGAGCGCACCTTGCCTCGCATCCTGAGTCTTCAGCGGCACCACGATCGCGTTCAAACTGAGAGCTATGCAACCCCTCGCGATGCTGCTAATTGGCACGAACCTGAACTTGGAGAAATCCTAGAACTTGCTATGTCGTGAGTGTAAGCTTGGGGACATAGATGTTCGAGGATGGGTGTGAATAACGCATAGAGGGCAATGGTGAGATGCTGTACATCTTCGTGATCAAACTTGGCCGGGAGCGAACATGAACGTTCGATTGTGATGGTATGCATAAGCATGAAGTCGAAGGTCAGGAGGAACAAGGTCCCGGCCCCAGAGAGGAGAGCCAACGGAGGCAGCCCTCAAGCCTTTGGCGAAGGGGAACACGTATCACCACCTAGTTATGAGGGTTGGCTGTGGCGACTACCTGGACTTAGTCCCAGTCGAGTACATTGGCTTGGATGTGGTTACATCAAAGGTTGAACGACTAGTAGACCACGTACCCGATCAGCTCATCAACCGGTACCGTAACTCAGGTTGGAATGCATATAAGATCATGTCCGACTTCGACCTCGAGTCCATGTTGGCCCCATTGGCGCGAGCGTGGAGGCGGACATGCCCAGAACAAGCAAGAGAGCTTGAAACAGGGCAAATAACACACGGAGACACACGCGGTCAGGCGCAACGTCATTTGCAAACCCCTTGGCGCCCACAATCGGTAACTTGAGGCAGAGCAGCAACTAGAACCAGAACACAAACAAAGGCCGAAAAAGGTATGGGCCAGGTACGGGTGGATGATGCGGCGACCGAGGCGGATTCAACGGGTTTGAAGACGAGCGAGGCCGGGCAGTTGCTCGACCCCATGGGTAAGGGCGTGTCGCAGCAGCTGGTCGTAGTCAACAGCACCAACCAGAGGGCGAACGCGACCCTGTTGTCCTATAAAACCATCGGCAGACATCGTCTAGCTCGCGTAGTGGCAGTTGCAGTTGATGGTGAGGACGGCTTGACTGGGAAGCAGCTTGTATATGACCTAATGCTCAAGTGAGTAAAGATGAGCGAGAAGGTGGACTACGGGCTACACTCCATCTCGAGCAGGGCCAGGCCCACGGGGACGTCCTGAACATCAACCAGATCACAAGCCTAGGGTTGAGGTCTACTAGGGATATAGGCCTAGTCGGTGAAGGGCACGAAACCTGTAGCAACATCGCGGCCCAAATCTAAGTCTCACACATCTGCACAATCGACTTGGGCGACATGGCCACCTCCAAGTAGGTTTATGACAACCAGTGCAGCTACCAGGTCAAGTACAAGAAACTTGACACCGCCATGTTCATCGTCATGACTACCATCGTGCCTGAGCAAATGTCCATGGACAGGGGCGAGACAGTATCGGGTGATGAGACCGGGGGCACGTTCAGCTGCATGACCGAGGGCACAATCGAAAACATCGCGATCTGCATGGAGACCTTTGGAGATGCAATCATAAACAGGACATGGCTGGAGAAGATCCTTAACAACATCCACCAGAGCACCAGCGAGTAAGAGAAGGGTCCGGGCTTTTAGTCGAGTTGTAGGATATTTATGTGGTCATGTGCATGTATATGAAACGCGATAGTGATCTGCTCCGCGGGATTATCTGGCTGGTCGCTCTAAATCTCGTTCGTTGCGTTGCAAAGTCCACCTGGTGGCGATGCGACCCTGGGACTTCGCGGTGACATCGGGCGAGGGCAGGCTGCCAAGTTACACATCATCGTGGCAATAAACAAGATCGATAAGGAGGACGCTCGAGTTGACCAAATCGAAGCTCATCTTGCCCGTCATGACGTTAATATTGAGGGCAAGTACATGCGGTGTGCCTGGTGTACTCCTGACAAAGTCGATCAAGATCATGTTGTAGCGTTTCGTCATGCCCGGTATCACGTACGTCCGTGTCGTTATCAGCATCGTAGAGCGTATGCGGTCTCCACGGCATGTACGTGACCCTCATCGACGCCGACATCCTTGTGTGTTTGATCCTCGAACATCGCCAGCGGGTCAACGCCATGATTGAGAACCACCCTCAGGATCCTGACATAACTAACGTCGGCCGATATGGGTCGCAAGCATGACGTTCGGGTTCACGCCCCCAGGCATGTTCACGTAGTGCATGTTACTGATCCATGTGATGAAGTGACTCATCGCGGCGGCTGGCTTGGTCGCGAAGTTGCTCTAGATCGAAGGTGGGATGATTTGTAGAACGGGCTTGTATTCCTGCACATGCTGGTCCTCAAGGTCGAGCTGATGTTCCTGTTGGAGTCAGAGCACGCGCTTATATGCCTTATCTCGCCATATGCACCCTTTCGCAGTATGAGTGAGTACCTGCACCTAAGTGCGAGTAACACGAACTTCATGATACCCGACGTGGCTGGGCATCCAGGTTTGTTCCAGCATACAAACCTGGCAGCGAGCTTATTCGGGTTCGGCATCATCAATCTCATTGGGTTTCTGGCCATAATCCTGTCGCAGACGCCTTCTCCCCAGCGATCCAGTATCACTGGGGGCTTGGAACCGGATCTCCTGGTGGTATTGGGCGGCGATATCACCCATCACGAATGTGAAGTCGACGTCGATGCTGATGTAGGGTCGTGGCGGGAGCGCGAGCTAAGCCTGGAGTGATCAGAACGACATGGGGCACTTGGACGGCTGGGAGGGAGATATCGAGACGAGTGAGGGCATGAACGACGACAGGATCGTGGCGACGGATGACTTGCTGCAGGTCCTGCACCTATTTATCGTGTCCTGGGTTAGTATGGACAACCTCCTTCCATAGTGATGCGACTCCGATACTCACGGGGTTCAGAACAAATATATTGCACAGAACATTTGCATCATAACTTTGGTATGGCTGTGACTCTCGTCGCAGATATCGCCTCAGTCTGTCTTGCACTTCGGGTGGAAGTTGTGAGCCTTAACGAGGTCCATCACGGTCGAAAACCACGCCCACTATCCGCCAGGCATGAAGTTCTCGCCTGTCGGAACCAAGTCGTTCCCTCGCATGTGATGATGGAAGGCTGTATTACATGCCGCCTCAGCAATTGCCGATAGACAGCGACAACACCGAGGTGGCCTGCGTGGTCGGCAGGTTGAGCAAGAACACGAGAAAAATGTTGTATAAGTATGTCAGGTTTAGGTTGGATGACGCGTCCGGGGAGATATTCTGTAGGTATATGACGGTGGAATCAATGTTGATCTCGATGGTGATGAAGCTGGAGTTGATGGAGCTGCGTAAAATAAACAAGGTCTTCTCGAGAGTGTCGAGGAACTCCTCCTCGGTGCTCGGCCCGGCAAACATACGCTCGGTCTTATTGTTGTGCAGGCGTGCAAGAGGATGCAGTCGGGGTTTTGAGGGACATCGAGGAGATCAGGTGCTAGGAGCTCTGGTGGGAGGTGGACAACAAGATCGTGAAGGCAGAACCACGTGGGTGCGCAATCGATATCCGATTGTTCAAGTCGCGCCGTGGCTTATGGTCGTGTCGCGAGCGGGCATCAGCATCGTCTTGATCGGTCCGAAGACGTGTCGTTGGCTGTGTTCCTGCTTTTGCCTCTCATGATACTCTTCGTCCGCTGGAACATGCCTAGGGCTATCGCAGGTTATTTATCTTGTCGGCGTTGACAGAATCGGCGGTCGCGTACCAGGGCATGGTCGTCTCGAAGGAGATTCGCTCTAAAAGAACACGTGAATCTGCAAGCGTGGGTTTATTGAGGTTTAGCAGTCTGATCGGTCGGTGTCGTGTTGAAAGGGAAAAAGAATGGTGGAGGGAGGACTTGGTCGCGTTGTTGGTTACGTCATTGTGCGGCACAACCGAGGCACCGTTACAGTGGAAGATCTTTTGGTGAAGGACAGCGCTAAGATTCCCAGTGGCTCCGGCTCACAGGGCATGCTGATAGCAGTGGCTCTGCCTGTACTTTCAATGGCAGTTGTATTTCTGCTGAACGGAAATCAGAGTGCTCGAGCGTCAGAACCGAACGAGCTCTCAATTCCATTCTCATCAATGCCTTACACAAAGGAATATATTGAAGACGCAGACGCACGCAAGGAATATTCTTGGTTTGTTGTATCTCGGCTGACAACAGTAGATCCATAACGGCGACGATAGCTTTTCACGTTGCTAACGAAGGCATGATCAGGAATATTTTATCTCGAAATCACCACCGCCTGATCTTTCCGATACACCCGAGTCCTTCTCTTATTATCCCCAATTACTATCCGGGCAGAAGCATCGACGTCGAGTCCGAGCAGACCCAAGTTGGTCTCGCCAAATATACACGCCTTCAGCAACGCGACGACGCTTACTCTCGACAACGGCGACGATATCAGCACTAATGGCATCCCACGATTCATCGAAAACCGATGTTGATGAGCGCTGGTGCTAGGCGTTCCTTTCGAGTCCTTGTGCGCTTGTTGCAGGGCTTCGAGGCGGGTTTCTCCTCGGGCTTCTCGTCGTCATCTCCTTCGTCGTCAACACCTGCCGTGCTCACCAGCTCCGACGACCAGAGGTACTCGTAGGCTGATCCACTCAGCTTCCTATCTCTTGCTCCTCAACAACCGAATGACGTTGGTCAAGTTCGGGTCATTCTCGAGGTTGCCACCCGAGGAGCTGATCTAGGGAAGGAAGAAGACCAAGGCAATATAGAGGGCAGAGGTCGCAGTAGGCCACGAGGTTCTGGCCTTAAGATCGGCCACGGCTTTGCATGAATCGACCTGCCGATGCGGTTCGGCCCGCTCATCGAAACCATGCGAGAGATATGACCCGTGGATAAGCCAAACGGTCGCAAGATAAACCCGGAGCAGTTGAAGGCCTTGTCTGGGATGCTACGGTCCTAGCCCCCGAGGCTGTAGCCGTGCGCCTGGTCATTGAAAGCCATGGGCGTCGCGAGGTGCGTGAATGTAGGGCCATTGAAAATAAGATTAATATATATCGACAGATGATGCCTGACGAGTTGTTGGTGGAATGCAACGTTAATAACTTAGTGAGGAAGTCCGAGTCAGTGGTGACCTACATCAAGTTGCTTGAGCCCATGAAGATGTAGTACACGGAGCTTTGAGTGTGGCAGCCGAGCTGAAGAACAGGATGTAGCAGGTAGGTGACAAGCAGGAAGTCCGCGAACAGAAGGGGGTGCGATAACGAGGCGATGAAGACCAATATGAAGGACGGCGACTCTGAGCACGACAACAACTCCGGTATTGAAGAGCAGAGGGGGGAGGGGGCAGGATAAGCCTGCTCCGAAGTATGATACGACATACGGACGTTTCTGGTTACCCATGCACTGTATACCATGGTGAAGACCTGGGTAACCTTGCTACGGACAAGAAGATGTTCCTAATTGAGAACACATCTTAGGTAAATAGTGTCTTGATAGCATCGAAGGTCATGTAGCAAAACAGCTCAGCCCGAAGTCTCAAATTCATTCTGTAGGTGAACCAGCTGAGCCTCTTCCTCGTCAATCTGGGTGAGAGCTCACGTGTGATGAGCAGTGCAACACCCAGAAGGTCGACCAGCTTGGCCCCAGTTCCACGCTGGATGCATCTGCATATCTGGTTCGTGTAACATATTTCCCAATAGCGAATGCCTGCAGGGCATCCAATGATGGTGCTGATGTATGACATGAGCCATATCCACTGTTCATTGGCTCTCTTTGAAGAGATCGATCCTCGGATCGGCCCGAACCTTCTTTTCAGATCGGATGCGACCTCAAGGTTGCAACGCCCACAAAAGATGGCTTTGGTGGAGCAAATTTGGCAACCAAATCTCATATAATATGAGAAACAGCGTCAAATCTCAGATAAAGCTATGTTTGCAGACTCATCAACGCCATATGCCATTACATCTTGCTAGTGATAGAAAGATTGGCAAAAGCTTCTGAGAAATTATTCTGGGTATCATGCGACACCAAACTCTCAGGTTGCGATGAAAGAATCCTCATCGATACGACCAGCATAAGCTGGGCAGCAGGCAATGTGAGAATAAGGATGGTATGTACCAAAGTAGAGTAGTTTCTGACCATGAGACTGCATATTGGGAGTCTGGACAGCTTACTGTTTGCTAACAGGATCGCACCTGTCAGGCGCTCAATAATTGAGTGGGAGGTAAAAGCCATGAGGCCGGTAGTAAATATCTCATTAAATAATTAAGAGTGAAACTCTGCGCTTTATAGAAAGGGCAGCTTTTTGTATAAAATGAGTGAGTTGATCGGGGTGAACCCTCTCCTTGTCTTAGTAGTAGTGACAAAGTGGCGGATGGTAACTGATGACAGTTACGTATCGGCGAGGACATTCTGCGGATAACAGATTATGTGAATAATCTGGTAAAACAGAGGTCTGATTATAAATATAGCCAAGTAATCCGCCAGTGAAGAGATAGGTTTGTTCAGAAGTTCAATGATGATATCTGAACCTTTCCAGTAAGACACCAGGAGATCAGGTACCGCAGAGCCGAATGATCAGCCAGAGAAGAAGTACCCTTTTTCATGAGACTGTTCCTCGATGACAATCGCGAGACACCCAAATAGTCAGGTAATGTAGTAACTGAAAGTTTGTCTGATTGTGACTGTAGAGATATTTATGTTTTCGCATAAACCGTCGCTGCGGGAAGATTCTTGAACCAGTGCGGAAATGGTCTCCTCAGCTTTCTCAATAAAAATAGCTAGGAACTTCGCTCCTTGGAAGCAGGATCACAAGTTAAGAGTATTGACGTTAATGTGCTGAGATGAGTGGCGAATGGAATTATGGGCTCTTAGATCAACCCATTGGCGTAAGAGATGTGTAGAAAGTGAGTTTGGCGAGTTTGGTGGAAAATGTCGATTGTAGTAGTGTTGAAACTATTATGTTTTGTGATTTAATATGATGTTTGTTGATTGTGGTGTTGTTCAAAGTATTGATGTTTTTGGGTTGGAATTTCCGAGCATGATGTGTTGTTTTGAAGTTGAAAAGAAACAGTGTGTGTGTAATGTAAAGTCCTGAGCACCTTTTGCTCTCCCCAGTATCGTGTTACCTCTTGAGAAATTGCATTTCGTCAGTTAAGCCCATACAGCTCGCATCCCAGAGCGCCGTTTCCTTTTTCTAATCTATATTCCCTCTGGAGCAATTTATGCCCATTAGTGTTTCTTTTTTTCTTCCTTTTTCTTCCTTTTTTCTTCTAACTTATAGAGCGTTTTATACTCCTTTTTCTTTTCTTTCTTCTTCTTCTTCTTCTTCTTCTCTTTCTTCTTCTTCTTCTTCTTCCTTTTTTTTTTTTTTTTTTTTTTGTAATTCAGAGCCTTCTTACTGCTGCAGTTATCTGGGCTTTTGTAGCAGTTTATGCTTTCGAAGAGCAATTTATGCTTCTTAGAATGTTATTTGTTAAATGTGTACTCCTTATTTCTCTGGCTTGTGAGCTTTGAGAGCTATTTGTGCTCACTGACGTGAAAGTTTATGATGAAGGTTTGATTGGGAAATGATGAGCTGAGGTGGTGGCTGTTCAAAAACAGGACATTTGGTTGATGAGTGATATGAGTGGGGATAGATGACTTGACAGTTGAATGGTAGAGAGAACCAATGACGTGTGGCGTGTGAGGCGCTCGATGTGAGCATCAGCTGTCAGGTCTAATATGGATGACATTGAGGGCCTGAATAAGGCATAAGTATGTGGATGGTCGAGCCAAGGCCAGGACCAAAGATGCTGAGCGGTTACCACAACTGGGTTTGGCACTGAGATATAGTATCGAAGATGGAATATTGATCCGAGTGGCTGAGATACAAAACGGCTGAGCTGAAGGGCTAGAACATGCATTCCAACTTGATGAATGTCGATTTCGAGCCGCGCAGTCGTTGGGAAAAGGTCCTGCTATACTTCAGGTTCTCTGTGCTCTGAATGCTTGGTGAAAGTTGAACGACAACATGAAGAAGATGGATTCCTCAGAGCTGCTTTCGAACGGGGCATGGGCGCGTTGGTATAAATTGCGGCAGTTTGCAGAGTGAACTTTAGGTTTAACTCCGGTTGAGTCAGGCTCATGTTATCATGACAAGAGAGCTGTAGCATCCAAGACTGGTTAAGGCCCTCCAATGAAACGGATAAGAGGCCGTGAAGGGCAGGGCGATGGTAGAAAGGGAGGTAGATGGCTAGCAACTCTGACAGCCGCTGTACTCGTGCAATCACTCGGACGTTGTATCGACAGAGGCGGAGTGATTGGGTGGGAGATATTGATGTGAAAAGTGTTGAATTGGAATGGCATTTGAAGACGGAGTCCCTGAGGATAGTTAGAAACTGTAAGGATATATCACAGACTATAAGAGCCTACCATCGGCCAATGCAGTTATCGACCATGCCGTCGGCGTAGGGCTTTTTGATGATCAGAAGAAAATCTGGTCAATCAGGTGAAAGTAAGAAGCCCTAAAGTAAATATAGAGCAATCGACGCAGACTGTATTTGTTGTATGCATGATTATGATATCGACTGCTATGTGGCGCGAATCATCTGGAAGAGAGTAGGGTTAGCCTGAGTCGCATGGCAGAACGCTAAGGAAGCTTACGCTTTCTCACAAGTTGTGTGCAGAAGTGAAATTTTACGTGATTTTTGATGAAGGTGCAGTAGAGCATGACCCTCGTGCATAGATCGAATCTTGAGCGTGCGTAGAAGGGAGGCAACCGTCACACCTTGAGAAATAGCAAGGCGTGAAAGGCAGGGCGTGAATGTGGAACCAATGCTTGATCATAAAAGGGAAGATGTCTCGCAAAAGTCCAAGGATGGCTTGTACGATGGATTTGTTACTGCCGTCAAGTGTTTCAGGATATGCTTGGATC
This sequence comes from Fusarium sp. NRRL 53293, assembly GCA_013759125.1. Classification (NCBI taxonomy): domain Eukaryota; kingdom Fungi; phylum Ascomycota; class Sordariomycetes; order Hypocreales; family Nectriaceae; genus Fusarium; species Fusarium sp. NRRL 53293. The sequence continues at coordinate 97,940 of JABSTN010000228.1, forward strand.
CCAGTCAAAGAGAGCATAGGAGGCCTAGTGAATGCTCAGACCGCATAGGGTAGACTGGAGTGAGAATCGATGAGTGTTGGAATATGGAAAAGACTTGAAAGATGGAGGATTTGAAAGATGACCTGGCTGAAAGATGGAATAGGAGTAAGAGCCCAAGAGGAGAGAAGGCCTTATGTCATCAACTGCACGGGGAATGAGGTAACTAGACATCATATCACGTATACATCAAGCTGGCTTCACTATTCTAGTACCTACAGAGCTGTTTGCAACGTAAAGGCTACTTCTGATCCAAGCCAATTTCCAGGTAGCTGTATACACGGGACAATCTTCTCCTTATCATTTTGACGCTAGGTTGAGTGCCTGCATATACGGAGCAGTATCAACGTCATTTACGCCGCCTCTGCCTTTATCATGCATGCAATTCCGCACAATTTGACGCTAACGGTAGTGGTTGCATGTATGTGCGGAGTAAGTGTGAATGTCTTTATCCAGAGCTTCAAGCTGCAGTCACTGGACCCAGTCCCCAACACCGTTGATGACAGCTCACTATCATAGTATCCTGTTCCCACAGTATCGGGATATCCGATCGGATGATCGTTAGGGACGTCAAAATAAGATTCGCCGAATTATCTATACTTGCTGCCCCGGGAGTCTGGACGCTGGGTCAGAACATCAGGAACGGCGGGAGTCACAAGAATTGTGTCCGCTGTGAGGGGAACACGGTGTTTGCTGATGTGTTACATGGGAATATCTAGCTTTTCAGAGCAAATGAGGTTATATCTGCGGGTCGATACGGTGCTGGAGTGCAATGCGCGGCAGAGTGCATATTGAGCTCGTACATCCATTGGATCATCATCGTGGATACTGAGGCAAACTCACAGAAGCCTCATGCTGTCAACCACAATTATTTTAGGCTTTATTAAGTTGCGCTGTATCCACGGGTTGGTGCTGGTTTCTACGGATACGTGAATGTCATTTTCCTCTCCATCATTAGCGGTGTATGAACTGGTGTCCGTGAATATGTCACGGACATCTTCTTTTTTGTGTCTTTCTGTCTATTAATCTCAACCACACCACTCTTCACTCGGACAGCCTAAGTTAAACTTCCCTTCAATTAAGAAGCCTCAAGTAAACTACATTTCACTCAGACAGCTACCACGCCAAGATGTGTGCTGACAACTCACCAACTTCAATATGCGGCCAGCACATCAGCAAATACGCACCTGGGGGAAGTTTTGGCCCACAGGCTGGTATAAGGCAATGCTTAAAGACAAAAGCCATCCTTTTATGGGCAGTGACCAATGGGTACCGTACAGATGATCCCCAGAGCTGGCAGAACATACTCGAGTGGTGTAATTACAACCACGGGGAGGAGTTTCTCGGCGTTGTCGGAAAGCGTCTGGAGAAGACCGTATTGTACTTTGCAAAACTGGCTGCAGGGCACCAATTGAATCAGGATTCATTTGGGAGCTCTTTTGATGGCATCGCTGAGGCAGAAGCGTGGCTTGCAAGGCAAAAGAGTCTTACTGATGTCGAAATGAAAGACGCAGACTCTGTGGTCAAAACAGACACCAAGGTTAGTCTATCGTCTGTAACATGAGCGTCTCCCTATACTAACATCTTCAAGTCACAAGTCTTTACTTCGAGCCGTAGACGAACCAAGGTCCAACGACGCCATCGACTTCCACGCTCCAGCGATACAGCTGCCTCTAGTGTCGCATCATATACTTCCAATAAACAACACTCAGCTCAATCCGGTGATAAGAGGGAGGCGTTACAACGGAGCTGGGGGATTCTATGGGATCAGGCATCGCGAGATGCAGGGAAAGATGGCGACTACAAGTTTCGTCGCCTTCTTTTAATGGAAGAGGCAGCACAGGCGATGAAGATAGAGATAGATAGGATGCGACGGGAGAATGCCTTTGGGCTTTGAAGGCCTTTGTTCAGTCAAAAGCGACGCGAAGATTTATGGAATGCGGAAACAGAGGCAGGATAAATGATTGATAACTCCTCCTTGGCTCTCCTAGAGTCTTTCCTATCCTATTTCATTAACTGGGACCTGTATCAGTATCGCGATAAGGATCATGCTGGGGCTTCATGAGTAGACTGATCAGAAGAACAATAGTGGTTCACTGGAAGCTTTCCATAATTATGTCAGAGTAGATGTCAATCGCAATCACGGATGAATACGATTAACTCAAAGATGGAGCGATATTGGGAGACTTTGGATGCCGGCTGGGATGCCATTTTTGTAAATTTCTGATGTACTAGACAATACACAACACAAGCCCTTGCCTTATTCATTATTCTCACTACTTATCCTAGCACATCCTCCGTAGAACACCTCTATACTACAATAAGATCTATGATCCGATTCAAACACAAGATTCCTTTCCACCTTCTCCCTCCTCGTCTGGGCCAAAACGCATACCCATCGCCGTTCAAGGTGATAGATGGAACATAGTCCGCTCATTCTCATGGTGTCTTCAGGTCAAGCAAATGGCCCTCGTGGTTTCCTTAGTTTCCACTGTTTGGCTCTGGACTGGTACTACTCCAGGGGAACCACCGAGACAAGTCTTGGGTATCCGGACGCTTGGAAGAAGGTTGTTCGTCACCGTCGTCTTCGGGACGGATTCTCTTCGTCCCCTTCACGCCGACAGGAGGAGCCTTCAAGGCAGGAGCAACAATGTTCTGTTGGTTGTCCTGCTGCTTGTCGGCCGGAGGAACAAGTCTCGTCTGGTTATGGTTCCCTCGCAGCGCGGCTAAAGGAAGAGCAAATTGAACACCGGCGCTCAGGGTCGTGGCATTGCACGAAGGATGATCGGTCAAAGACATCCAACCGGACGAGTTGCTCCCATGCGGCTTGTTCAGCGTCGTGATGTCAAAATCGCTAACCACAGACATGGCAGCTTCCAAAGCCCGAATGGGATCGTAGTAAGGGAGGTTAATGAGGACGTAAACTTCAAGGTGATCCTTACAGAGTCGTACCTGTAGTCTGTCTCTTGACTTGTCAATAACAGCAGGTGGCTCGAAGGTTGGCGAATACATCATAGGAGTGTCCATTGTTTGGCAAGGCGAGTTTGGGCAGGAGGCGGATGTTATAAAGAGCCACAAAGGTATAGATGTAGTGATGGAAATAGTTACGTCCAAGATGATGTGTTGAGATGCTTAGTGAAAGGCTACTGTTAGAGCTTAGTGGAAAGGAAGCTATTTAGGGTGATATAGAGGGATAATAGAAAGAGAGATATGATCAAGCGTAGTAGAAAAGACAGTGATCCTGAGAATGATGAAACGAAGGTTGGCGTTGAATAGTTCTACAATGAGCTAAAAGCATTTTTGTGGCTTGCTTGACTACGTCTTGACCGAAACAAGTGTAAGTTGCAGAGAAGACCGATTATGTTGAGGAAATATATGACATGTCAAAATACCATCAAAGAGGGCTGACCCAATGTACCAAGATGAGGTTTTTAAGATATTTTCGCCAAAATTTAGCAAGTTGAAATGGGAGTATACAGACCCTCACGCTGTAGTTATTGCTCGTCTCTTGCCAGAAGTGAGATTTTGCTCTCTATCTCTTCGCTAAGGAAGCTGAAGGGCTTCTTGATGTGGTGAGGTGCTGGAGTGCTGCAGTTATGCGGCGCTAAGGATGCCGGAAACCTCCCCGGGACCAGTCTCTCGTTGACAGGTTGTACGTATGCAGCAGTGGCGTATGCAGGACCAAGCGGAGGGGACCTCACATCTTGGTGAGCTGGCTGGCAGCGCACGCGCGCTGCTATCTCAGGTTGCTCGATCCACTGCTATTGGATCGATGGGCCATCCATGGATGCAGCTGACACATGCTCTGTGGGAGACAGAACGCACCAACTTAACCTGCCAAGTTCGTGCTCTGCAGCGACCAATCGCCTATCACTCCCACGGTCTCTTGCATCGTCTTTCCCCCTTCGGCACCTCACTTTTTGAGCCGCTCTGCTGCGGTCAGTCGCCGCTGGGATACGCTAAGTATCCTTTACTTCTTATCATTGGTCCCTTCATTGCCCTACTTCATGTAGATTAAGGGTCACAACTGCCTTTTACATCCTGGTACATGGTGTAAGTCCTGTAATGTTGGTTTCATTTCCATCTGCGATCGCGATATTCCAGCTTGACACTGGTGTATGGCGCTGAAGACCGTTTTATCGTGGGCCAGGTTTGAGTGGCTTCAATACATCCCTCCTCCCTGACGACAAAAGACAAGCTGCCTCTACAATCGGATCCGATTTAAGTGGCCGTTTAGCGGTTGTGCGATGTGAAGCTAGAATAAATGACAGACATGTTCGTTAGCTCAGTGTCGATGCAACATTTGAGATAGATAGCGACCTAGGGTTATTCACTCAGGCTACAGTAGGCTACTACTCTTTTTAGCGCTGTAAGTGGACGCGGGGTTCAGTCCCGTGAGCAATTAGTTTCCTGCAGCACTGGATACCCCCTGTAAGTTATTTGCTTCTTCATTCACCACACGACTCCGACTACAACGGCCAACTTAGTAAAAGAAAACAAGTCTTCACGAATCTTTGGCTTCATTTGTAAACAAAATAAACACCCTAAATCGCGAAATGTTAGCAGTGTAATCTCTATCCAATGCATCATGATAGAATCTCAGGCCACGAGCCTACCGCAACATTGAGGAGAAATGGCCCGAAGATTTCCAAGCTATGACCTTCTGTCATGTCTCTCTCAAAGAGGCTCCTGGCCTGCACTTTAATGTCGCTGTTAGTCCTCCCGGGCATACCACGTATGGCTGAAGCGAGTGCTAGAATCTGTTTCCTACGCCTCGTAAAAGGCTATTATTTACCGCGCCCTAAACCATGTTGAGATACCCAGATACTTGCACGATGAGTCAACGGGGGCGGCCTACTTCTTTGCGATTGTCAGGGGGCCTCTTGAGTGTGCTTATTAAAATTTCCAAGCAAGAGTATATCATCAGCCTCCCGTCTGTTTGACTTGAATCTGGGATGAACGGTTCCTGGGAGTTACATGTAGGACTTGTCTATGGATTCGCCGATGGTTGGTGGCGACTTGTCGCTAACGGGGGGCAGTGGACTAGGCACTTTCTTTACACTACCTTCTACACGTTTGAACGGGCGTGTCCCTGAATCTAGAAGATGATCCAATAGTTCTGTTAGTCTGTTGTTCGCATCTATTATATATAAACCCGGTTGTCGAGCGACTGGCTTCTGCATGCGTCAGAGTCTTGGTCCAAATGATGGGCACCTCCCCGGTAATCAGACTTCCTCGAGAAGTGGCTACATTACAGTCATAGTTCGTAGGCGATTCATTGGCAATAATAGTCACTTCGCCGTTCAAGGGCCGTCCCTGGGAACTCAGCGTGGCAGGCATTCATCTTGAAGACACTAAAACACCACGATTACACCGTTTCCAATATGAGAGGTGCAGAACCAGCCCAAGCAACCATTGAACTCTCATTGTTGGTGATGGAAATATTATTAAGCTTTTTCTGGCTTCGAATCAATCAGCTCGGTGCGGGAACACGAGACCAGGCCTGTCAGAGCGACCGCCCCGTCGCCGTTGATAAGACAGATGGAACTTGGTATATCGCACTATGACATAGCCAGATGCTTTTCAAGGGTATGTCGCTGCGCGTTAGTAGCAAATTAATCGTTCCGTTTGACCATTGCCATAAGTCAACAACTCTGAACACCTTTAATTGTGATGAATCTTTGAGGTCTGGTTGTACCAATGTCTCCAAGGCGGCATTGGTTCGGATCTCATCGGCAAAGCGTAATGCAGGCTAACCAATGATCTTACTACTGTCGGAAAAGAACAAAAGGTCTTGCTGACTCCCCGGTCTTGAAGAACAAACAAATTGCAGCTTGGTGATAGCTTCCAGGGTCACGGACCAGAGAATGCCAAACAATGAGCGGAGGCTGCTGAATTCACATCCCGCATTAGCGCCCTAGACTGTGTTCTCAGATGTATTGGTTGTCGCCGCTACACTACTGGCAGAGGATAAAATCTTACCCCTAGGTGTTATATCGGAATCCACGGTCGCTTTCACAGTGACGAAGATTGCGAACAGATCAACCTGGACCTGAGATGGGCGACATTCAGAATGACAAAGATGTGAGGAAGCGAGAGGAAGTCAATTTAGCCGTCCGATGAATGATTCAACAATGAGACTGCTACTAGACTATAGTATAACTAGACATCTGGCATGACTTTCGGGAGATGTGAGCGGAGTTGAGATCCAGCATCGGGGTCACCAGCAGGACGGGCTACCGTGTCCAAGTCAACTACCCCAGCGTTCTAAAACCTCTGTCATGGGCGAAAGCACCTCTTGATGAGACTACATAGCCTCTCAGTGCTCTCATACTTAGCTCAAGCCAGGAAGTAGCGTCCTTCATAGTGTATGTGGTGTTGCGTTCGATCACTCCTCGAGGAAGGAATTCTTACTCACTATCAAATGTAGTTACTAAAACTATACTTAACTATAATTCTCAAGAAATCACAACATCTCAGAGCATTCTGTTATTACGCTAGAAGCGCCTACAAGTACAGGATCCCGATGGGTCGGTTTCTTCCGAGCTGAACCTCGCTAGCGCAAATTGTCTCAACTCTGATCCCTTGTCTTACCAATAGAATTGCGCTGCGTTACTATCTGGTTACTAAATTTCCGTGGAGAGATTGACCTCTTATATGGGTGAAGATCATGTTAAAACGATGTTGAAGGATGTTTCCCGTCTAACCAGCGCGTGTGTCCTCCACTAATAAGCTCATGAGGGCGTACAACGAATCCCGGGACAAGATGTTCGTTTAACTCAGGTCGTCTCAATAATTTAGGTCACATTTGACAGAAATGTCAAGGGAAAGATCGTTCAAACTGAGGCAAGGGAATGCTGACGTTGGGGCCAGTTACACTATTCCAAGCTGGAACGAATACTTGACCCATGGAATTTTCATGCGTATCAGAAGATTGTTGACCGATTAGGTGGAGATAATAAGAGTCAGGCCGTCTTCAACCACATCAATAATGGCAACCAATAGTTTCGGGTTCTACTTAGCATTCTTGCTTCAACCCAGTAAACCTTACCTTGGACTGGATGCTGTACTACAGAACCTCTTTGTATCGGCATGTTTTTCTGTTAGATAAGGCCAGAAACCCCTCGATCTACTCGGAGAGCTTCTTCTATTAGCCATTGCTATGCTGGACCATTCTAGTCGATTCGGAATGGTAGCTCAACATAAGTGCGCCACTCCTCGGAAGTGTAGTACAGTGAGTGGGTGTTACATGCGCCACCATGGTGATCTAAGGATTGAACCGTGTAAGACTATTGGTCCCTTGCCGTCCACGTCGAGTGATGGTGTGGAGTGTCTTCCATGTTCCAGGGGCCCCGGACGACAGGGCTCTGCCGCATCTTGCGTACGCTGACGATAGATCTGTAAAACCCGTTGACAACAGGGGCATGTGCTGGGTTCTTTTACTGTATGAAGTACGTTGAGTGAGGCAGTGCGACTTGGGTCTGTTTTGTGATCGCTTGTTCCGATTTCTGTTCTCACTATGCCTCCTCACCAGCCGCAATGTGCAGAAATGGCATTGCGTCGATCTAGCGCTTCAGCAGTCCACAACGCAGTTCTACAGTACCTTTAGCATTTTGATAGCTAAGGTATATGCCATTTCTCAGCATAAGTCAACTTTCGACGTCAATTCCATGTCTTTCGAAAACAAGTTCACGCGAAATTAACAAAAACCGGCCTTGAAAACACGCAGACTGCGGAGCCTTACAATATTACAAAGCGATTACCTCATGTGCGCTTTATCACTTTAACCTGAACCTACACACCGGAGCAAGTTCGAGTCTCTCGGGCTCGCAGACAATGGGTGATGGTCTAGACTGAAGTAAAGTAATATAGATGCCAACTAGACTTGACTCATGGGGTTGGGGAAGAGGCAATAGCTGTCGAGCACGAATTAATTGAGTGCTGTCATTATGTATATGTGCTACTTCCTCCGTTGTTTGTTAGGCCAGGGTGACCTCCAGGAAGGGCTTGACAATTGCTGATAGCATGCACCGTACCAAGAACTGTAGGTCGTGGGGTAAGAACAAGTTCCTTATATGTGGCCAAAGGCAATTTTTGAGCAACCTTGGATCCGATTGTATGGTTGTTGATCCTGTGCTGCTGGCAACTCAGCATGGCTGATGTGGTGTTGGAGGGGCAAAAGAAGTACGAGAGGCTTCAACTCTGTCTAGCCAGCGTTTCTCCGTTAAAAAAGGTCCCCTCAACACCATACTCCCCGCACTTGAGATCATTCAATGCTATCGCGATAGCTTCATTGCTACGAAATGGAACTGTCATTCAGCTGACAGAGCGCGTATTGTGGAAAGAATCTTGAAGCATGGGTGATTTTCTTGTCAATGACTCCTTGGTTAATGATTCTAGCTGTCGAGATAAGTTTCCTTTGCTGGTTTGACTTAATCAAGCCACTTCCAAGCGGTCATTTGGGTTTTGTCGCTATTTATTCACGTTAAGCGAAAGGGGACACTGTTTTGTTGCATCATGAAGGATGCTAAGGTTAATTGCGCTCTTGGCTAATCGGCCTACTCTGGTCATCACAACTCTCCAGGCCAGTTGGATACTCTTGCGATGAATGCCCTGCAATCTCGCCTACTCATCCAGTTGAGCCTGCTCCCGTGAACATATGCCTCATATTTTTACTGCTTATTAATGTAAGTAATCCCCCCTGCCTGATACACATCGGGCTGTAAGGTATGTCTCTATTTAATTATATTCC
>JABSTN010000229.1:0-72814 GCA_013759125.1 Fusarium sp. NRRL 53293
CCCCCGGCCCCGCCCTCCGAGGCACCGGCTAACTTTGCTCCGATGGCTTATAACCCGGCCGCGCCAGCAGCTCCGGAGACGATCCAACACCGAGAAAAGACACCGCCTCCGGATGAGGATCCCCTCAACCCGCTGGCTGTTGCTGTTGCGTATGACTACCACAAGCAGCCTTTCACACCGGGTATGCCTCCGCCATCGCAATTCCCTCCGGGAGGTGTGACAAGCCCCGGGCTGGCTCCACCTCAATTCGGTCAGCATCCCGGATTGCAAAGAGCTGCTACGATGCCTGCTCAAGCATTGGGAAGTCCATATGGTGCAACATTCCCAGGTTCACCTGGATTTGTATCTCCCCCGCCTCCTCCACAAACTCAACCTCCGGCCCAGACTCAACCCCACTCGCAACCAACACCGCCAGCTTCCAACCCGGGACTTCCTCCACCACCTCCCGGAGGCTTCACGCAGTACAGCTATACCCACCAAGAGCCGCAGGCGCCAACTCAGCCAGGTGCAGAATATTCAGTTCATCAGCAAGTTTACCGTCCAACGCAGGCAGAATTAGCCCATTCCGAGACCTACTCATTTGCGCCTAAGACAAAGGAGCCACGAGGCAAACTTGAGGAGAATGCGGGACGATTGGAGCGTGGCGTAACGGGCATGCTGAAGAAGTTTGAGAAGAAGTTTGGATAGATAGTATGGGACTTATGCAAACTTGGTTGGAGCGGGAGTTCAAGGCTGTTTTATTCTCACATGTTAATTTTATATAGCATCACCATTGATTTTAATCTGCTCATCAAGAGGATTAAGCCTTAACCTTGAAGTAGCGGCTGTCTTGTACTGCCTTAATGACCGACAACAGACCTGCTATAGAGGTCCTACTGTTCAAAATAATGCCAAGTAGTTGAAAGCTCGATAGCCTCTTCAAAGGTGAAACCGAGATTTTGCAAAATGATGCTGCTGGGTCTCGACTTCTTATCCAGAGGGCCCAGCGGATGATGTATAACGCTGTCCCTCAATCAACTGTGTAACGCCAACAGCCCGGAGAAGATATCAAAGGCTTGTGTTTCGAGATCCCGCAGGCTGGACAAGGGGGAAATGTGAAAAAGGTCTCACTGTACGGCTGAATGTAAGACGACCAAAGAAGAAGTAGTGGCATTAAGAAAGGCTGGTGGTTCTCACGGAAACCCCGACAATGTGCATTGCTTAAGAGAAGACTTATGACAACCCTTGCAAAGCCACTGGAGCAAACACTCCATAATACCTAGTCGACTAGGTAGGCAGTATCAGAAAAACACGTTATGACCAAAGCTTTAGAAAAAGACGAATGACAATAACAAGACTGCCGACAGCTCACCAATGGAACAAGTAAGGTAGCTAGTTTCGTTAATCTGACCTCATGGACGAAGATTAGACAAAGGCAATAATTATTGCATCAGAAGAAAGATGCGGGGAGGCTGAGCTTTAGCAGGGGCCACCTCAGCCACGCCACATCCCTGGAAGGTCAGATTTAAGGGACAGGGCCTATCAGTAGCGTAATTTTGATGATCTTTAGCGGCTGGAGAAGCCCGTCTTCGTCGAGGTGGATCTTGAGAGCGAGCCTCGATGGCATGGAACGCAACAAGGGAGCTCTGAGCTATGTACTATTATGTGAAAACGTGTTTGGAAACCGATTCAACTCTTACAAAGAGGAGTCATCGACGAAAATGAGGGACAAAACAAGGGAATTCTTCCGCAGATCTGTGGTGATTGCGTAATGAACTGGGGCCCGTTGGTGCTTATTCCTTGGGGATGAAGCTGTCGTTCAAGGACCAGGTGCAACACTGCGGTCGATGAGTACAAGTTTGAGATATATGTCGGCAAGATAAGAGTTTGGACCTGTTGTACACCAGCCACAACGCCTTGCCATTCCGTCTGATCATCTTTGACAGGCGATTCAAGACAACCGTCGATATGATCTTCAACATCCAATACTCTGAGCCTTAAAGACACACTTAAACCCTCAAGGGCAAGGTAAGCAGAGGCCACAGCCTGGCCCTGTACCAAGTTACGTAGCCGCTTATGTACTGATGTCACCACCCTTAACGGCCACTGACAAGTCATGATCGTCAAGGAGCAGATGATAGGTGATGGAAGTTACTCCGTACGTTAGCCAATTCTTGATCTGACAGCAGAACAGAGCAGGGCAAACCAAGACGACACGGCTCATCCGCTTATTCTGGTCAATGCTAATCTCAATTTCTCGTTTTTAATCTTCTCGTTACACTCGTAATCATATTACTTCCCCCCATTTTGTGCTTCCATCAGTGAAACACAGAGCGAGTATAAAGGGTAAAAGGTTCCGAAACACCCCTGCTAGAAGTCCAGGCCCAGGCCCATTTTCACATCCAGTCCAGCTCAGCCAAGCCAAGCCGACTGGACGGGAGAGCCAACCAACCAACCTCGCGCCTCGCGAGCGCCCGATAACTGCGGCTGTGCTGTGCTGTACTGTGCTGTGCATTGCTTTGCCTGGAAGTTGGAGGCAAGAGTCTTCATCTTCTTCTGCTGTGGTTCTGTTCCTCTTAATCAATCTCCTGTCAATCAAACCTTCTTCCCCAGGAACAACGCCTTTTGCCGCAATCGTTGGATCTTATACGAAACTCTGTACTCCCACTTCGTATCGGCAAGCATCGATCATCCAATCGGGCACGCCTCTGTGTGGTCCTCTTCTATCCGCCCTCTCCGACGAATTGTCGCTGGCAATTCACTCTCATTACCAGTACAATTAACTCCTTCTTCTTCCGAATGGTGCAATTTTGTTTGAAATGCATCTGAACGTTCCAATACCGCGTGGCTGGGATGCCACCGCGAGCGCACTTCAACCTCGAGAAACGCCATCTAGCAACGGTGGTGGGGGAACCAATAATACAATTGTCTTTATTGTGAGTTCAACTGGAGTGGAAGAATCGCCGAGATCTACCATGGCGCTAACATTTATGTCTCAACGTGCAGGTCATCGGTAGCATTGCCGGTGTAGTGGTAGCCATTACTTTGGCTGTTTGCATAACGAAGGCGCGACAGAAGAAGAAGAAGCCGACAGAAAGTAAAAAGAAGGGAGGCTTTCTTGAACGAATAAGAGGTCGATCGGGGCAGGGCAATTACGAACAGACACCAGGTGAAGATGGCGGGGAGAGTGGAAGACAATCACATCAGCTCGATCCCACTTCTACTTCAACCAATAACCGACAGAGTCGCAACGGTACCAACGCTGGTGCAACCGTCGACCGAAATACTTCCGTCCGCTCTGTGCTTACATTGCCGGCGTATCGACAGAGCGCAAGCCATAATGAAAGGGTCCTGGGACGAGAAGGCGAGCGAGATGGCGTAGACGTGATCATCGACCTGCCAACTGCAGAGGCAGAGGAAGAAGCGCGAAATGAAGAAATGGAGACCCTCTACCAGATCAGACTGGCTCGACGACAAGCCCTCGCCGAGCGTGAGGAGCGTAGAGAGCGACGCCGCGAGGCACGGCTCAGAAGCGACTATCGCGAGCTTGAGGCGATCAGAGCTGAGACTCGTGCTGCAAACGAGGACAACACTATTACCGAACTACGAACGACAGTGGACCAGATCAAGGACAACAGGCAGAGATCTGTGTCAAGTGTATCATATGCAGACGTAGGTGTTGCACGGCATGACGGAACGAGAATTAGAGCAAACAGTAGCGAGAGTGAGCGTGTTGGCCTGCTCTCCGATGCTGCAAGCATGCAGTCGGGGCATCAACGGGGGCGCAGCTATAGCTCTGCTGCTAGTCATGACGACGACTTCGCAAGTCTGGCGCCTACACGTTCGCAAGGAGCTTCTATCCGATCAGGCAGTGCAGATGGCAGAGCTGGCTCGAGTCCTGAGTTGGTAGAAGCAGATCTTGGTGAAGAGGCGATGCCGCCTCCCGAGTACGAGGACATACCACTCACTGATGACCGATCCTCGAATCACGGTCCCCCGCCTGAGTATCCCGGCCCTGAACGTTCCTCATCGCAGAGAACGCAGCGAACTACGGAGCGGGATCTTGGGTCAGATTGGCATGAGATGGACCCAGCTTCAGATGGACAAAGCAACAGCCCACCAAGCGGTCAAAGTAATGGTGGCGCGCCTCAACTCCCCAGCTTAAGAATACCGCAACTCCCCGAGATCGTGATCGAACCATCAAGCGCACATCCACGAGACGACGAGCAACGATCACCACACCGATGATATATGAGTCTTTCTTTTGGTTTTTTTATATTGGTTTTTTAACTTCTCATATGGTATTGGTTTATAGTTTTGAACTCTCGATGTATTAGATCATCTTAACGAAAGCATGGAGTTTGGATTGGGTTGAATCTCTTGAAAGACACTTTGGATTTTTACTTAGGACGGGGTTGGGCCTCAGAGGCGGCATTCATATTGATCCTTGTGAGTATCACTTACAGTGTGGCGTTGGTCCTGGCAGATATTGAGTTTCGATGTGTGAGATAGGTAGCTGATGTACAGAAAATGTCGAGCCAAGCGCACTTACACAGCATGCGAGTCTGGTGAGGCTATCATGTGATAATGCAATTTGATAGCACGTTGGCACGAGCCTTTGTAAGTTGGTCGTAAGCCTCAAGTCAAGCTTGAGACTTTTACCGACTAAGTGAGGGTCCTGGCATGAGACTTATGTGCAAAGTCGTCCCATTGATAAGGCGAGAGTGGATGCTTGAGGGCGGTTGGTGACCGGGCAAGTGGTTCAGCGGAGCTTCAGCTGCAAGGGGCCAAGAATAATCAAGACGACGGTTGCTGAGATTCACTGAAGGCATGCCTAATCGTGCATCAGCATGAGATTGAGGATGTCGGTGAGAAAGAAGACAGAAGAAGAAGAATATGATGATGATGATGTAGAATCAAGAAGAAAGATGAGGTGAGATGGCATGTGGGTAATGGATATACAATCATCGAAACAGGAAACCGGATACAGCAAGTGCCGGAGTGAGAAGCTTGAAGTCCTGGACAAAAATTGCAGAATGAAACATACTGGCTTATCAAATGGTTGGATAAGATAGAGAGGCAAGGTAGAAACCATAAGATTTGCAATAACCGCGCGCAGTCGGACAGAGACGTCCCCGCATTGAGTGCATATGTTTTGTCAGGCTCGTGTAATAGAAGCTAAGCGTCTTCTGCTAAGCACACATCAGCCTTGACTCAGCAAAGATACTTTTTTAGAGGGGGGTTAATTATGGGGCTTTCTCGATCGAGGTGGGGTACCGTACCTAGGTATTGTTGAAGAAGAGGTTGATTTTGTTTTGAAGAGTATTACGAGACTTGATATGGGTTTGGAGGAATTGAGTATCAGAGGTATCGTGGTAGGAATTAACAGTGAGGAGTGCTTGATTCTGGTTGATTAGCTTCCAAATTCAACAAGAAAGATTGAGTTACGGAAGCAATTGTCTTAGATGTCATAATTCAGGGACATCCCGAGCTTCACCTCCACTTTTTCTTCAGAGCTGTTCTCAAGGTGTTACCGGTTCAATCCCCAATCCCACATCCACGCGTTCGTAGATTCCGGAACTGGCAGAGTTGCACCAATGATCTCATGAGCGCCCGGCTCATTTCTCCTTAGGTGCATGATACGTACCTTTTTGTGGATAAGATCCCAGTTCCCAGATGTAGAAGCTTCCAACAAGCTCTCCCTCAAGCTATAAGACGAACCCTCCCCTCTCCTCCTGTTTCGTTTCTCTCTGTCTTATCATCACTCAATACTCATCGCATCTCTATACCTTGTATTTTCTTAATTCTTTACTTGATACCCCCCACAAGTCCTTCACAATGGCTCCCAAGATCGCCATCGTCTACGTATGTTTCACCCCTCCATATCTTGTCATTCCCAGCCCCGCTACCATCATCTCTTCATGATGAACAAACTACCTATTGTTACTCATGTGAGATGCTTGAGACTGCCATACGTGCCAATGAGTGCAATTCAAGATTGCACTGTTCAATGGCTTGTGTGTAGCTACGCTCATACAACATTCCACTTGTCACTTTAGGACCACAGAACACTAACATATCTCGTAGTACTCCATGTACGGCCACATCAAGCAGCTGGCCGAGGCTGAGAAGGCCGGTATCGAGAAGGCTGGCGGCTCTGCCGACCTCTTTCAGGTCCCCGAGACCCTCCCCGAGGATGTCCTCGCCAAGATGCACGCTCCTCCCAAGCCCACCGATGTCCCTACCCTCGACGACCCCTCCGTCCTTGAGGGCTACGATGCCTTCCTCCTTGGTATCCCCACCCGTTACGGAAACTTCCCCGCCCAGTGGAAGGCTTTCTGGGACAAGACTGGCAAGCAGTGGGCTTCTGGTGGTTTCTGGGGCAAGATAGCCGGTATCTTCGTATCTACCGCCTCCCAGGGTGGTGGTCAGGAGACCACTGCTCAGAACGCTATCTCCACCCTCACTCACCACGGCATTATCTATGTCCCCTTCGGTTACGCCAAGGCTTTCGGTGTCCTGACTGATCTCTCTGAGGTTCGCGGTGGCAGTGCCTGGGGCGCCGGTACCTTCGCTGGTGCTGATGGTTCTCGCCAGCCCTCTGCCAAGGAGCTCGAGCTTGCTCAGATCCAGGGAGAGAACTTCTACCAGACCGTTGCTAAGTTCACCGGTTGACTGCATGGCAGCAGCCAAGCCAAGGCTGCGCCTGAGGTGGCATCGAACACCAACAAGCCTGCCGAGGCTGAAAAGGATACCACTGCTCCCAAAAAGGAGAACAAGGGACCTCAAGAGCTTAAGGAGGTCAAGGAGGGGCCTTGTGGACTGCCAGCCAAGTGCGTAGTCCAATAGACGAGTTGAACGATAATGGAACGCAAATGCTTAGAATCAGCAACAAATACAAATCAATATTCTTATGATCATGTTGGATGAAGAACTCGCTGTGAAACCATCACATATGCCTCTTGAGAGTCACGTAAAGGACACGTGAGACGGCGATGCGAATGAAGAATGAGGACTAACATCGTTTTCGTGTCAGAGGCTTTCCTCTGTGACTGTTATTTCAATGCCTGGACCATAACTATTTCATGAATATTACCGTTACATACAAGGTGCTACCTGGTAGGTGGATGTCCATTCCAATGCAAGTAATCGAAGAGCGTCGAGATAGTACAGGCAAGCAATAGGTCAATTTTAATCTCTATAGTTGGCTTGGTAGATACCCAAGTTGGTCGACAGGAAGCTGCGCCCAGCACAAGCTAGTCCTTGCAATCCGAGAGGATGATTCAAATCTCTAAACACTCGCTAAGGATAGAAAGAAAAGAGGGTATCTTTCGTGCAGTAAAGCCTATTCTTCGTCACAGTCCCCTGCCTTTGTCCCCATTCATAAGACCAAATTCGTAGTCTCCCTCCCAATCCAAGATATGCTTCCTAGCTTCATATTTTTATCTTTATTTTACTTTTGGAAGAGATTTGTGCGCGACCCCTGTGGATTATCCTGGAGTTCACCGTCGTATACCTTGGTTCGCTCGTCTCGAATTGGGCCTGGGACTTGGATCTCTCCTCGGTAGATCTCAATGACGTTTACCAATGGAAGGATAAGAAGCAGCATGGAGAGAAGCTGACCGAAGCTCCATACAGTCTCGCCATTGTCTTTGAGCTCGATTGATGGGTGGCCAAATGCTTGGGAAAGCAGGATAATACGAATCGCTGCTCCAACTGCAATGGCTGTCATCAACACCAACCCGACAACCTGGATGATCTTATAGAACCGTTGCTGCTTGCTGTGAAGATACCAGGTCGCCAGGCCAAAGATGATGCAGTTACCGGCAATAACGACGATTGTGCCGACGTAAGAAAGACCAGCGTTTGAGGCAGCGCCCTTGCCCTCAACTTCCCACACGCAGGATATAGGGAGAGTTTTGTCGTCAAGACCCTTTGAAACACCCTCGAGAACAAAGACGCCAGACACGCATGATAACGCCAAATTGACGAACATAAGAAACTGTCGCAACCATCGAATCACCCAATCGCGGCGGTAATCTTGTTTAAGGGCCAAAAGTGTCGTGTTATGGGTCGCCATGGAAAGGAGTGACAGCATCCATATGAGGAAGAAGTGATACGGCACTAGACTGTTCATCTTGGCCAGTCCAACACTCTGGATACCAATTCCCTGCATAATTTGAGAGTCGCTATAACCGTTGAGCAGCTTCCGCCGGATGACTGAGTCTCTCCCTCGCATTTCGGCAATAATGACGCTACTCGATAATATGATGGCGAGCAGCGCCGTGATCATGAACGATAGTAGGATCTGTCGTGTGTCAGCACCTGGTTATGTTTTCTTCCGATGCACTGGGCTGAAGCTTACACCAGCGCCAGCGACGCCGGCATCGCTGGCAGTTGGAGCGGTCGCATTTCGATCGCAGTTGGCGGGTTCCAATAGAGCCATAATGGAGTCAAAATGGGTTAACGAACGTCGTGAGTAGACAAAGAAAATATAGAAGGCATCACCAAAAGACAGAAATTCAGGGTGCAGAGATGACTGGGGCTCGAATGATTATTATGACGTTTAAGCGCGGACCCCTGGTCGCACTGGTATCTGAAACAGGCCCTCTGGTCAGGATCTACACCAACATTGCGGAGTCACTGGATCGCATTTCAAGTTGGCATTGGGGCTGTGTTGAAGGTGTTTGGGCCAAATCCTGCCAGCACGCAGCCAGAGGATTTCTTTGTACCTTGGGGGATGCTTGGTTGCCACAAAGAGGTGCCATCAGCCATCAGCCAATCCATGAATGGCCTCTATGCAGTCATATTTGCCTGCCGCAAACCCTCGCCATGCAGCCATCAACTCCATTGTACTTGGTACTATTTGTGTCTCTGACACAGTAGCAACCAGTTCATCATGGCGGAGATTGAGACAATTCACACAATGCTCAGACCTGTTTTCGTGGTGGAATGTCACACCCAATTTCTGCCCCGCAGATCGTATCTTGGACTATTCCAAGGACACTACAGTGAATGAAACATTTGATGATCGGCGCCAGTTTCTCAATCAACAATCCAGGAAACACTTCGTTACGAATGCCACCACGCTGTCAGCAAAGATATTTACCCGGCCCTACTTGACAAGGATAACAGACAGCAGCTCATTGTGCTTTTTGGTTTCTTCGCTTTCAACTCTTGCTTTCTCGCTAAAAAGTACCTGAACGCACCAAGATATGCTGTCGCAGCCTCTCATTCTCTCACATGGCTGATCCGTCGCATCACCCCAGTGCTTTGGTACAGGCAGCCAACAGATGCCCCGATGTTTGCATTCCAAACCATTTGGCCTGCCCACAATACCTTCAGTCTTTTATATCGTTTGCTTGCTTTCAAGTGAAGGACTCTGGGCGAGGCGTAGGGTAGGCTCCTTCTTGGCCGGGAATGCCTCTGGAAGGCTTCTGCTCGACTCAAACCCCTCAGATCCTTGCCAACCAGGGGGGTCGATAATTTGTCGATGTCTTGAAATAGAAACCGAAGAGCGAGGCACAGGACGAAGCGAGAAGAGGTGACAAAATTCTCAGCCGCCTGTGCCATGCGGGAAAACATGAAGAAATGCCAGCCAACGTCCCTATCTCGTCGCTAAAACCACCGGAGGAAACGAGACGCCTTGTTGGGCTGGTGCGATATTACCAGCAAGATTACGACTCGTCGCATGCCAAGACCATATTTTCCAGCAGTGTTGATCAAGTCTCGAAGTGCAGCTCAGACCAAATTCTGACATTGCTGGCATATAGTGATCTGTCAAGCAAACAGGCTCGATGCCTGATCCCAGTATGCAATAAAGAGCATTCCTCCAGGTAGAAGATGTGCGGATCGCCTGGCTCAATCATAACGAGTGAAAATGACTCGAAGCGAGTGGAAGGATGCGAGCGAGTTTCCCAAAATTGCGACTTGCATGAGGAGAGGTGGTTTTCTTGGTGTGTTGGACTCACCCGCAGATGAACCAGGCCTAGCTTGACCCGACAGTTTGGATATCACAGTGATAGTGCGACATACCCACATGAGCCTTCCATTCACATGATAAGAGGCGTCGGTCGGGGGACTGGTTCCGCTGCAACTATGTGGATAATAGTCGATGCTGGAAGCAGAAATGAGGACGCGGCCGTCCGCCCTACTGTTTGCCGTTGCCTCTTGTCGTGTCGTGTTGGCCCGGGCCGCTGGCCGTCATTCGTCTAACAGCTTCGCTTCGCCAGCGGTCTCTTCTCGTCTCCATACGCAAATTGGACCAGGGTCAACCTGATCTCTAGGGCGCAGATATAGGATTTTACCTTTCCATGAGAGTTTGTGGAAAGGACGCACACTACACCATCTGTTGAGTGAAAG
Organism: Fusarium sp. NRRL 53293; assembly: GCA_013759125.1. Taxonomy (NCBI): domain Eukaryota; kingdom Fungi; phylum Ascomycota; class Sordariomycetes; order Hypocreales; family Nectriaceae; genus Fusarium; species Fusarium sp. NRRL 53293. The sequence goes on from JABSTN010000229.1 coordinate 10,342, forward strand.
GCCGGCTTGGAAACTGGCTTGTATATGTTGGGTTGCGTGCATGATGCAGTCGGTTGCTGGCCATTGAAACGAAACACTGAGCAGCAAATGGCTTCGTTAGGATCTAATTATCAAACCAAACACAAAGGCAGAATGACACCACAAGCCAGGACATAGCTGGACCGTATCAGATGTACCAAAAATCAGCGTCCATTTGATGACCATCTGATGGCCAGTGGCCTACCGTGAGTGTCAATCACAAATGAAGGAGTGTTGGGTAAATATTAGGCGTAAAGAAGATACCTTCCAACTACCTTAACGAGCTGCCTGTCTCAGCCCCAATGCACAACCAACAGCTACAATGTTGAAGGATGTCGGGTAGAGAACGAACCACAAACACCCTTGCACCTCGACCCATATCCGACGTGAAGTCTTGGGTGCCGCAACTATTGTTTGCTTGCCATCAGAGGCGTGCATAAGGTAGGTTGGTATGGAGATTGTTGGATGTCATACACTTCCCTGTCTGTCCCCTCCTTGGCTAAGGTAGTCATCTATAGAAGCGCATCTCTCCCACAGAACGTTATCGAGATCACACACACTTCTACTGAACTTTTCTTAATTAACGATGCTTTTGATCCCACGACAACATGCTGGCCCCGTTGGCCGAGCATTTGAACCTGAGCTCAATCGCCCTTCATATTCCCACCAGAAGAAGTATGCATCGAGTTGTCCAACCTGGCTACCAAAAGTTCTTCAAACAAAAAAGCTATCGCTATTAGAACGGCTCCCCAACGATGTGCAGAGGCTCATTTTCTCGAACCTGGACTATCAGTCTCTTATCTTCCTATCGATGGTGAACCGACACTTTCATCGAACAGTAGACCCCCAACGCATGGCAACACTACCAGACAAGTTTGAATTGGTCATGAGAGCAGCAAAGGACTTCCCACAACATTGGGCCAGCGAGAAAAAGAAAGATCAAAGACCCGGAAACCTAGAGTGCTACTGGTGCTTCCGTGTACGGAGTCCGCAACACTTTGATGTGTTACAAGCCAACACGGCCTACTTTGACCCACAAGGCCGATTGGTACCGGAGCAGGAGGCGGGACCTCAAGACCGGTTTGTGCCCCTCCGCCGCTTCTGTATCGGATGTGGAGTAAAGGCTGGACTTCACGCACCATCTGACTGCATCGTGACAAGAACCGGCCTGGACCTCTGGGTTTGCCGATGCCGGCGTGTGTGGCAGAAACCTAACTGCTTGCAGTGTCCAGACTGCTCTTCAACTTGTCCACTGCGGCCCAAAAGGAGGTGGTGTGGCTGTGACTATTCGTCTGCGCGACCCCAGCATTGTGTTCTATTGCATCAGGGAATCTAGGTGACAAGCATTAGCAAAGGAAAGGCATGCATGTATTATGGAGACTGCCAAACAGAGATCCCAAGATAGAACGAGGCCACCGTTTTTAAGGTATATACGGAGCTAAGGTTGGTCAGATCGAGTCATGCATGGGCCGAATCCAAGGGACGCTTTACGAGAAACTGGGGCAAGAGTACATCCGGGGTATGGAAAACTGTCAATATCCATGTTACTAGCGAATAATCAGAATGATTTTTATGCCTTGAATCCGATTACTGCTTCAGACGTGAAAACATAACCAACATAATCTTTGGACTGAAATTCCAGAGATGAAAAGCTAGAAATATTTACATCCTTCTAGAAGCAACGTGGTATGCCGCAATTGTTCACCAGATCAGCCAGTGCAATGCATACTCACAACTTGGGCAACCCAGAATCTATCAAAGCAGTATCCAGAATCTGTATCTTTCAGTCTCGCCTCACGTCTGGACTATGATGCCCAAAGCCGGCCACGTCGGAGATGTGAGCCGTGTGTCATCACCTGACCTCACGCGTTTCGGTGTGGTAATCGTGCAATAGAAGCCTAGGTTCTCCCCTTTTGCTCTGTATGCTTAGGAAAGATTGTTTTTCGTAGTCACATGGCTCCAGTGAAATAAAAAATGTTTCATCGGTGAGGATGGTTGGGTTTGGAGGTTTGCTGGACTTTATTGGGTGTTTTGTTGTCACTTGCTAAGTGGTAGAAATACATCGGGAAAGGCTTTCGAGGCCTTATACAGGTAGTATTTCTGATCTCTCATTCATTTCAGTTAAGTAGCATCCATTATTGTCTGTCATAGCTATGCAATTAGCTTTGTTTCTTTAACTCAATCACTATTTGCATCATTGTTGCCCACATCAATGCTCGAGGAGTCCGCCGTGATTCACAATCACTCCCCAACAGTACCTATATAAGCAATCAAGCCTTCACATCAGCTATTCTAATTCTCTTCCTCTAACATTCTGTTTGCTTCCATCCAGGAGCATCCCCTCAAATACCAGCTATCACCTTTTCTTTGTCTTCATTCGTTGTGCTTATCCATCATGGGTGACAATATCTCTCAGCCGCCGGATGAGCCTGTCCTCGGTCCAACCCTAGCACCATCAAGCATTGAAGATATTCCGACTCTTGATCTCCTTGTCAAGCTAGAGCTGGATCGGGGGAGCGAGGGAAGTGAACCATGCGATGACAAAGAGACAGAGGTGCAAACACTTTCAAACTATACTACCTCCAAGATTAACACACTCTGCTAGATCACTGAAGCTCATCCAGAGAAAGACGTTCATTCGGAATCTATTATAGATGATGTCCATCCATCACACGGCGACGAAATAACTCAGAACCATGAGCAGGGACTTTTTGATGATATCGCCACTGAGTATGGGGATACTTCAGGTTCCGAACCAGATTTTTCATCGAGCTCAGAATTTGACTTCGGGTCGGATGATGAGAATGAAGAAACAACAGACGAGTAAGACACTGAGGAACTGTTGAGGAAGTCGTTTCTGTTGACGTTGCCTTTTAGTTTGATCCGCTATGTCACAGCTCATCGAGACGAGCCGTTTGAGTACGTCTATCGCTTTCCTCCTGTGAAGCCCCTAGAGCCGATCAAAAGTCCCGAAATTACTGCCATGGAGCCTGCTGGCTTACCCTTGACACCATCTGCCACTACAGATATTCTCTTTCAAAATGACTTTTTCATCGTCAAGCGATCCGTCATCGCGGGATGGGGCGCCTTCGCAGTCAAAGACCTCGAGATTGGAGACAAAATTCTCGTCGAAAGACCACTATTCACTGCCGATAACAACACGCTGTACAAGGAATTCGACAAACTGGATCGGGAATCGCAGGACATTGCGCTGGGCCTTCATGCTAACAGCTATTGTAAATTCCAGAGCATCAAGGCCGTCTGGACTACAAACTGGTAAGTTGAGAGTTGAGGAACGAATAAAACAGGTCTGAAGGTGCTTTTAGCTTTTCAACGGGTGTTTGGGATGAAGCAGGCCTTTTCCCTATTGCGTCCCGCTTCAATCACACATGTCATCCGAGACAGACCGTTAAATACCACTACAATAAAGTTGACGAGGTACTTGAGATGGAAGTCATGGCAAATCTTATCAAACAAGGCGAAGAGTTGACCATCTCTTATGGTTGCGGGTTGACTCCCGCCGATTTGTTCTATCGCTATGGGTTCAGATGCCGCTGTGGAGGATGCTCGGGATGGACAGAAGAGGATGAGAGGAGAACGTGGTGATCAAAAGAGAACATCACATTGCGAGTGGCCTGTTGCTTTTCTTGGTCTTAATACTGCTGAGATGGCTTTGGTTCCGGCATTTTAGACAGGATTGACACTTCTGGCCTATGTTTGATTGGGTTTGTATTGACCTAATATACCTAGGTAGGGTCATTCTTTGGTCCTTGGGAGATGGGAACAGCTTTGGGCGAAGAGCAACCACTCTGGGTATAGGCGTTGAAATGATACAAACGATAGAAATTATCGCCATGAACTTTCGGTCCGTTGTCAGTCGTGATGTTTCTTTGTTAATTGTAGATGTGAAGTCCCTGTGCTCAAAGACAGGTAGTTTTGGTTTATTTCTCTTTGTTGGTTTATGTCTCTCGAGATAAACTTGAAAAGTATATAGAAATGATTTCAAAAGTTGAGAGAACATCGCAAGCTCTATTGCTGCGCTGTTTATTCATTGTAGGAGTCACCGGTGTCTGCCTACACTAAGTCAATCTGAGCCTCAACAAAGACACCGTATGAGTCAATCACCAACGAAGCACAGTGACCATTCGTGAAATACAGCATTTATATCAGGCCATCAACAGAGAACGGTTTCCTCAAACTTAACTACATATCATTTTCGCAACACGAAGCACCTTCTCTCTCTATCTCAATGCCTTCATCTTCCCAAAACTATCAACCCTCAAACATCACCAACTATCTACACGCACATTGACAAATAATTTCGACAGAAGACAACAACATTTACAAATCATGGGCCTATACACGGTCATTGAGGGAAACACTCCTGATAGTGTGACGGGCTGGTCGAATTACCAGAATAATTCTGGCAATGATGTCTTTTACTTCAGTTTCGCCGAACTAGCCATGCAAATTGTTCTCTCAGCGGACCATCAGGCCATGATTTCATGCCAAATCATTGATACATATAGGCTATTTTCGAGAAAGTTAATAGATCCTCTTCGCCAAGAAGTCCGCTCTATCATGAGAATAGCCCTTGGAGACGACTCTTGCCATGTCAGGGGGTTTGATCTGCAAATCGCCATTCTTCAGATGTTGGAAGTAATTCAAGAATTTGAACTGGCACAACAGTCTTCCAAACCAGAGAAGTACGAGAAAGGTTATGCAGCAGACGAGGTTTCAGACTGGAACGAAGTTATCAACAACCCCTTCGGTCTCGATGTGTCAACCATCCAAGACACAGCCTACTCAATCCTCCATAAAACACCCGAGGAACTGACAGCTGGTATCCCCAAAGAATGGAGAGTCATTCACATGGAATCTGTTCTTCGCCACGATCTCGTCAAACGCTTCTGGAGCTACCAAGAGTCGCTGGAAACAGACCTGAAATCCTACGGGACGAGTTTACGAGACAGAATTCCGCCTCATTCGAAGCTGGCAGGCCAAGTCCGAGCCCAAATTAGTCGCGAGACTATTATCCAGGATATGATTTCTCCTCGTGTGACTTTCCACGGCAATCCTCTTCAGTCAGTAGGATCGATTGTCCGCCATGGCTTCAAGATGCCTGGCAGAATAGTCGAAGGGCAAGTCGTCGCCTCTCCTAGATCGGGCATAGCATTCGATCGAGGAATTTACTCATCTCAAGAGGCCTTTTATGCTATATCTTATGCTCGTGGGCAGAGAGAGATGACTCCAGTCGGCATGCTACCTAGTATGCGGTTGTTTGTCTGCGCTACTATCATGGGTCGAACATATACCGGGAGTGACGGACGCCATGGTCCCTTGATTGAAGGTTATGACTCACACTTCGATGGGGGGTTTGAATACATCGTCCACAATGAACGAGCCATGATTCCCTGTTACGTCATTCACCTCGATCTCGGCTCAGAGGCAGCCAAGCAGGCCCTCAACGACGTACAGACAAACCCTGAGGATTTCTACAACCTGATCAAGACCAAGAAGCGCCCCGAAGTGAAAAGCACGGCGCCTGGAGATATCCAACGTGAGAAGGAAGCTAGAAAAGCGGCAGCTCTGAAGTGGTTCCCTTATGGCTTTGGCCCTGCTACGGGTACAAGATTTGTGATTGAGGAGGTGGGCGAGATTTCGGACGATGAAGAGGAATACGGAGACTGGCAAGCTGACAAGCATGGCTATGTTTCGGACAACGAGGGGTGGGAGTACTATGATGAGAATGGAAATCTGGTGAAGGAAAAGAGGCGTTTGATGGATCAATATCAGCATGCCACGCGGGCACATAAGAATAAAAGGGGGCCCTGATCCCCAGGGAAGCAAAACTCTGGACCGCGCCAAGATTAAGTAGTCTAAACGCATACTAAGATATCCCAAACCCACCTAAGTCCTTTCGTCACTTAGGATAGAGGCCCTCAGTTTTCTCTCCCAAGCTTGTCAAAGAAGAATTATCGAGTGCCCATTGCAGTAAATTGTGTGTGTTTTCTTCTAATCCCGAACGCCATGCCATGCAGTCCATCCATCCATCATATAATACATCCTCTAATCCCAGTACCTAATCTCACCGTCCAGACCCGCCGTAACCACCTTGCTGGTCTCCTGAGGATGCCACTTCACAGTGGTGACAGCCTGGTTACCAGCCTTGAACTTGTGATACATCTTACACGTCTTCCAGTCCCAGAAACATACATAACCACCAGAGTCACCTGAGGCAAGGAATTGTCCATCAGGACTGCAGTCGAGATCGATACCAAGACCGGCGTTGTTGTGGCCGCGGTAGCTCTTCTTTCGATTCTGTCGGAACTTGTCGTTCGCGCCATAGACAAGGATCTGGTTATCAGAACTCTGATATGCGACGTACTTGCCGCTGGGGTGAGGCGCTGCGCGGGTCATAGGGTACATATCTGGTTCAGCGATGTATTTGATGGGGACGGGAATGTTGTAGTCCCACGCTCGGAGAGACTTGTCGTCAGAAGTTGTCATAAAGCGTCGGTTCTCGTCAACGAATGTGATGGTGTTGATGGCAGCTAAGTGATGATCATACTCCTGGACAACCTCGTTCGGTGTTCGAATATCGAATTGAACAATCTTCTTATCCGACATACCGGCCAAAAACTCATTCGCATGCTCAGGATCAGGGTTGAATTTGATGACATGGGGAGTTTTGCCCGTCGTGAACTTGCTCACGCAAACACCCTTCTCAGTATCCCAGAGCTTGATCATGCGGTCGTAAGAAGAAGAGAGAAACTGAGTGCCCGATGTGTTGAAGCAAATATCTGAAATAGCTTTTGAGTGTCCAGAGTATGTTCGTAGGAGCTCCCGTTCGTGGTACACATCGAAGATCTTGACGGTAGTGTCGGCACTGGCTGATAGGAGCAAATGTCCAGAAGAAGGGAAGAAACGCAGCGCAGTAATCGCCTTGGAATGGTTCTTCCAAGAGTGAATCTGCTGCTTGGGAATAAAGTTGGTGACGCTTCCCACTTCTTTTCGAAGGTCGATGTCCAAGTCTTGAGGAACGTGCATATAAGTCCTTCCCTGATAATCGTACTCGGCGGATCCGTGGAACGTCGTCGTCTCGTCACCCATCTCCTCGGCCTCCTTCCGTCGTTCCAAAGCCTTGGTCGGTGCCTTGACAATTGTTCCACTCTCGACAACCTCTTCCTCCTCTTCGACAATCTCATATTCCTCATCGCTCGCCAATTCTTCGCCATCCGCAACAACCTCGTATTCTGCCTTTTTGTATCGTGCCCAAGGTCCGACATAAGACCCAGGCCCCTCTGCAATGGTCGCGCTGCCCTTGCTCTCTCGCCCAGCTCGTATCCTGGCAGCCTCTGCTTTTTGCTCTGCATTCGTTTGGTACTCTCGTTCAGGGCCACCTCGTCGCTCGATAGCACGATGCTTGCTCCGGAATGTGTGTTCGCTTAGAAAAGTCTCCTCTGCGTGTCCAGTTGGTACGCTCTTGCGCTTCAAAATGTTGTTCTCGTCCTTGAACGGGTTTAATGGTCCAGCCTTGGGACGCGATAGATCTTCAGCCGAATAAGGCACAACAGCATGATCAGGTTCGGCTTGTTCTCGAACTATGAGCGCATCTTGCGGCGCCATATTTGGCGGATATTCGCCAAAGTCCGCCATGATGATGGAAATATGCCCTTGGGTGGGTTGAAGGAAAGAGGTTGTCCCAGCTGCTGATGATGAAGAAAACAAAAGAGTTAACTGTATTTGTACTGCCTGGTTAAAGCAGCAATCGAGTCATTGAGACAGATAAACCTTATCTGATTCTGACTTCTGCGATGATGGCCTCGCTATTTAAGACGGAATGAAGGAAAAGGCTTGATGAAGGGAATGCAGACGATTGATAGAGTTTGAACGTCGCAAAGCATAGGTAGGTATCCGTAGGTTAGTAGTCATGCTTCAACAAGCGCGACAGAGCAGATCGCGAAAACATGGATAGTCACGTGACTCTGGTCGCAATCGCATGTTCCCTAAGAAATGGGAGAGATTTTATAAGATCCCTAAATCAAAGGCATAATCTTACCTAAGGCCTATCATATCTATGCTGAATTTACCTAAATCTTCTTTTGTCGTTCAGGATAAAGGCACTGAGTTATCTTCCCAAAGGCAGTGTTTAGCCGTTTAAGCCTGAGCACCTCAAGGAATACGAGAAATGTTTGTCATGAGTTGTAAGTCATATACTGTACATAAAGAAACTATACATCTCATCCAAAGTATCAAAACTGGCCATTTTATTCGGTCATTAATCAATTATCACACCGGGCTCAAACGCTGAAGGACGACGGGACGAGGCCACCACCAAGTGCGGTCAATGCCTCAGTCTCCAACAGAACATGCCACCCACCGCCTTCATGAAGTAATCAACCAGAGCGCCAGCTGGCATGATACCAGGATATATACGCCAAGCCCACCTCTTAAATAAAAAAAAGCTATCATCATCATCTATACTGTCTTCCACTCGTTGTGTACTGCCGTAGCAGATTCATGTCGTGTTCTCTTGTTGTCGTCGCGTGACTAGTCGACTCGGCCCTGGGTGTCAGCTGAACTCGACCAGCTTGTTAAGATATTGCAATCTGTCCTATCTGACGTAGCCGAACATTGCCTAACATCGGTGATATCGGACCGCGGCTCATTTGAGAGGGGTAGCATTTTAGGAGGACTCGTCTCGGATAAGAGCAACAATCATGCTGTAAAGGTAGAAGAAGAACATGAGCAGGTGAAAGCCAAGCTTGAAGAAAGATTCCTGTTGTTGGGTTAATACTGCGCTTCGCTACGAGTCAAGCTAGACCACATACCTTCTTGTGAACATTGAGCTTGCGGAAGATCTCAGTCGCATCGAGGAGATGAGTGTTGTCAACAATCCTAGCCACGGTCAGTCTATTGTCGCAAAACTCGGGATGTAGTCGACATACTTCTTGACGTTCCAGCCAAGGAGAGGCAAGTTGAGAATGAGAGGGATCCAATAACCGTTGATGAGGAAGAGGAAGGTCAAGAAACCGTGCACAGCAGCCTCGGGGATAATATAGGTATTGAGTCGGTTGCAGAGGTCAATGGGGTTAATATAATCACTGTTACCATATGCGATTAGTTTTCATCTCATCAAATGCTTTGAATACGCGCATCTGTGAGGCGCAAAGTTTGACTCTAGATAGCAGCGTTTGCAAGAACCATGGGAACCATACCATTCCAAATCACTGTACATAATAGTGAAGAAAACCTGTAAAAAGAGGTTGACGGCGTTGATAAGCACCGACAACAAAAACAGCCAAGCTTCTCCAGACATCATGTTGGGCTAAGTGTAAATGTGACGTTGAGGATTGGTGATCGAGTTGGGATGACGATGTCGGTCGAGGACAGCTGTTTGACAAGCTCTGTCACAGGCTGCAGGTCGCGGTGCAAGGCGAGAGATGATAAGCTTCGGAGTGGTACAGTTCGCGGAAAGCTCTGGGTAGGTTGAATATGCCAAAGTTGCCTTGCAGAGGAGATTTCTTAGTCACGGAGCGTGAGGAGAATAACAGAGTGCAAGAGGAGAAATCTTGGTGGCGGGCAATGGATGGTGTGGAAGGGTAGCGTTGGTGAGTTCTGGTGGATATATGGTGGAGGTGGACCTGGAGAGGTTAGGTTAAGTTAGGTTCCTGGGCTGGTCAGATAAAAACTAGCCGCGATGATGGAAGCGGCGACAGCTCAGGGCACACCCTCGAAGCTGACAGCAGGGACATTGTGCTGAAAACCCCCTGTAATCCCAGTGGCCTCTGTCTTGATCCCCTGTCCGCAAAACGCCTTCCACGGCGGATGGCGTGGCCGAGTGACGCCTGCATGTGGCTGGGGGGGTTCACTGAGCCTTTGAGAGGCAGGGTTTATTACTCTCCAACTTTGGCAGCGAGAGCCATTTGCGTCACTCCACAGATAGATAAGCCTGCATCCGGGGATATGCACCACGGACATCGACAATGATGTAACGACGTATGGCCTGACTTGACCAAGCTAGCCAAGCAAGGCTGATCAACGTCGATAGCCACATGAACATCATGGTTCACATGCTTCTACAGTAACCCTAAGAGAAGACTCTATCAACCACTCAAAACTTAAGCAAAAATGTGTCAATATATCAATTTTGGGTTCATGCCTCGCTGCCCGCCGTTGTAATGCACCGTCAATCAGCCAACAACCCCTCATCCCCACCAACTCCAGAACATGATATCGCCAAAACATATGAAGAAATCATATAACAACACTCATAATGCTCTATGCCTGGGTTTCTCCGTTCTCGGTGCCAGGCATCGGTAGGGCGCCACCAGGAGAATCTGGCTGTCTCGCGGTCAAAATCTCAACACCATCTTCTGTAACTAGAAGAGTGTGCTCTGCGATTCATATTAGCATATATCACTACCACACTTCCAAAGGATATTTACCAAACTGAGCTGTCAGCTTGCCATCGATGGTGGTGCTGGTCCAGTTGTCAGGCCAAGTGATATCTCTGTACTTGCCCAAAGCAATCATGGGCTCAATAGTAAAGGTCATTCCGGGCTTGCACTCTCCAACAGTCTTGTTCTTGGCGTAGTGAGGGACGTTGGGGGGGCAATGGAAAAGCTTGCCGACTCCGTGGCCACAGTAAGTTCGGATAACGCTGCAGTTGTTCTTCTTGGCATGCTTCTCAATAATGTTACCAAATTCTCGGATCAGAGTACCGGGCTTGACGGCCTTGATAGACTCATCTAAGCATTGTCGTGCCGTTTCAACCACACGAACAGTATCGGGGTCGGCCTTGGCCTTGTCTCCAATGTAATATGTCTCGTTCAAATCTGCGTGGTACCCTTCGTGGTACAGGGAAACGTCGATGTTGAGAATATCACCGTCAAGCAGAACACGCTGGTCAGGAATACCGTGGCAGATGACTTCGTTAACGGACGTACAGCAAGACTTGGGGAAGTTGTTGTAGTTCAGAGGAGAAGGGTAGGACTAGGTCGAGTTAGCCATCACAAGTAGACTTCTGCGCTCCGGAAATTCGTGAGTAAATCTCAAAACGTACGTTTCGCTCGATACAGGCCTTGTGAACAATCTCATCGATGTAGTCGGTCGTCACTCCAGGCTTAGCGGCAGCGGCCGCGATGTCGAGGACCTCTCGCGCGAGCTTGCAACTCTTTCGCATAGCATCCTGGCCCTTCTTGTCGAGAATTTCGATCTTGTTACGGTTGGTGAGGGATCGGCTATATCTGGGGTTGCCGTCTTGCCACCACACGGGGTGAGGAATCGACTGAGGAAGAGTTCGGTGCGGCGACAGAGGATAGACGGGTCGCAAGGTTCCAGAGTACGGAAAGTTGGGGAAAGGGTTATAGTAGCCGGTAGCTGGATCTGGTGAGATTGCTTTCGGAGCTTTCAGGTGGTGGAGGATATTACTTTGCGATTTGTGCATTGTCTTGTGGATGCCCTGTGACGGAGTAAGTTTATGTCGCTGTCGCAAAGTGGTGATTTCACGTACCCAGTTTCTCTTAAAGCACTCCTGAGAGCAGAAGTAGCTGTCCTTGACTCCCAGCTTCAAACAAGTTGGGCATTGGAGGGATCCAGCTTCATTCTGGCAGTCGGCGCCCATACACTCCTTCTTGGCGGGGGGATCAGCAGTCATTGTGCCGGTATCAATGTATATACTCGAGCAAACAGGTTGTGTCGTGCGAAAAGGAATGTATAAATCAAGAAAGAAATCACACCCAGGAGTGCGGGTTTTTCAAGCAATTACAATGCGATCACAAAGCGCCAAACAGTGTAGTCGGAGAGTCGTGTCTAGGTCGTGGTGCAACTTTCACACGAGAGCAAAAGATCGACTCGGCCCCATTTGCTATAGGTTGATAAGCATCGATAAGGGTAGTCGCTAACAATGGCCAGTTACGCTTGGCGACGGTCTGGAGCTCCTCTAACAGAGCCTGAGACGGTGGGGCAGTCGAACATGTTTTGTGCAATTTTATGCATATGCTTCACTAACAGAACCTGCTGGCGCTCTCTTGTAAACGGTGCTGTTTTGGGTAAGTGGGGGTTTACGGCACAACGGAGACGTGATCAGTAACGGTGGTCCATGCGAACTTGTTAGTGCTTCAGTGAAGACTGAGCATGTGAATGACAAGGAACTCAAATTGGTCTCTATAGGGGATTTTCTATAACTCACGTCTCACCAAACATCTGTGTTTCTGCTCGTTTGAGTCGAGAATAGTTCCATGATACCAGTGTCTGGTTTGAGTCAAGCATGTCATTTCTGAGCAGACAGTTGTGAGATCTGGAGAATTAGGAGCCGGATAAATACATATTCAACCTGCACAAGGGCAGAAAGAGAACTAAAGAAAGCGCTTTGAAGTGAGCGATGGGCCACCGAGGATAACAAGTTGGCAATACTAGTACGTGCACCGGCTTCGCTCTATCTTAATGACAACGACCCATCGGAGCAGTCAAAACACACTCACTTGGTCACAGCTAGCGGCCTCTTCATTGGATCATAGTCCAAACCTAGTCACTTTAGAACTGGACCGTTTTTTTAACCTACAGCGGCATTACTTACTACAACACCGAATGCCGTGGCCACCTACCTAGTAGTCAGTGGTCTTGTGGGTGACTGAGGTTGTTCTCACTCTTCTGTAGTGGATGAAGTGGGTCCCCGCTTCCGGCCGGCCGCTATCGCTTTGATGCAACAGTGACAGCCGGCCCTATCGGGGCTTGAATCGGTCCTCGATCTATTAGCATGGCGACCTTAATATCTCGCCATCTCTTGACATTTTTTCTCTCCTTTCGTCCTTGACAAACTTCCTGGGCAAGATGGTGAAACCTCAGAAGATCGTCGTTGTAGGTGCTGGCCCTGTTGGTTCTCTGGCAGCTTTGTATGCTGCTCAGAGAGGCCATGAAGTTGAAGTTTATGAGTTGCGACCGGGTAAGTGAACATTTATTAGCATGTTTCCCATTGGCGCATAGCGAAAGACTCGAATACGTTCCGGAGCTCCGAGGAAACTCGTTTGAAGCACTCGCGACTCGTCAAGAGAGTCTTTTACGAAAATTCTCTTCAACTGTTCGAGAGGCGCATTCGCTGACTGGTCTAGACCTCCGGGATCCCAGCACTATCCCACTCAACTTTACAAAATCTATCAATCTTGCAATATCAGAGCGTGGAATTAATGCTATGCGCCATGCTGGTCAACCGGGCCTCCTTGACCATGTCATGTCGACAACAATTCCGATGAGAGGCCGCATGATTCATGGTAGAGGCCCAACTGGAGCGCTCTTTGAGCAGTCGCAAGACTACGATGTCAGGGGACGAGTATGCATAATTACCTCAACTCCCGTGTGGCATGTGAAACTGACGATTCCAAACAGGCAATTCACGCCATTGATCGGGCAGGCTTAAACAAGCGGTTGCTCGATATCCTGGATAATATGCCTAATGTCAAGTTATTCTTCAACCACAAGCTCACAGGCGCCGACTATCGCGAATGCAAAGCTTGGTTTGAAGTGGCCGACGCAAAGTCGTCCCAAGAGTCTCGCCCCGAGGAAATCGGCATTTCCTTTGATCTTATGATTGGAGCTGACGGCGCCCATTCTGCTGTTCGCTACCATCTTATGAAGTTTACACGGATGAACTACCAGCAGGAGTACATTGATACCCTATGGTGCGAGTTCCAGCTCAAGCCTGTCAAGACTGATGAAACAGCCGATCCAATGGCCAAGTTCCGAATATCGCCTAATCACTTGCATATTTGGCCCGGCAAGGATTTCATGTTCATTGCTATTCCCAGCGATGTATGTTCTTTCCTATCTGTTCCCGTTGGTTCTCCACAATTTATTGACTCTTTTGCTTAGGACGGCTCATTCACATGCACACTCTTTATGCCTAGCAAGGATTTCTCAGATCTGGAGAATAACCCTGCCAGCGTTCCGGCATTCTTCGATAGCCATTTCCCAGGCGTTACGGATTTGATACCAGGCGATGAGTTGATTGAATCTTTCAACACAAATCCTCACCTCCCACTTATCAGTCTCAAGTGCAAGCCGTATCATTACGGCTCTTCTTGTGTTATTGTTGGCGATGCCGCACATGCCATGGTGCCTTTCTATGGCCAAGGCATGAACGCGGGCATGGAGGATGTCCGGATTCTCTTTTCAATACTTGACAAACACGCGCAGATCGACGAGTCCAATGACCCGGCCAGCGAGTCATCTAAATCTGAGCCAGCTTTCCAGCGATCACTTGCATTAGCGGAGTACTCAGCGGTCCGACCAGCCGACGCCCATGCAATCAACGATCTTGCTCTGCAAAATTATGTCGAGATGCGATCCTCAGTCTTGTCAAAACGTTACAGGTTGAGAAAGTATCTCGAAGAGATGATGAGCGTGTACTTCCCTCGCCTTGGCTGGCAGACGAAATACTCCCGAGTCAGCTTCAGCAACGAGGGTTATCTGGACGTCATCAACAAGAGTGATGCCCAAGGCAGGATATTGGTGCGAAGTTTCTTGACTCTGGTTGCCAGTCCTTTCTTGGTTTCTGCCGCGGTGTTTGCATACAGGTACCGACGGTCGTTTTCTGCTATGCTGAAGGCTGTTCGACAGCTTCCCTCGTGAGGTAACTGAACCGTCAATTTAGTACGATGTATTAGTGGAAATGTTGGCTTATTTGTTAGGAATCATGTATCTCTGCTCAATTGCTGGAAAAGTTGGCTATAGTTAAAGGTCAAATTGTAATATAGAACTAAAATCAGCATAAGCAGGACCGAACCCGGAAGAAACGCAAGAATTACATCCTTCAATTCTCAGAAACGACCTTCTCTACTATCTGTGAATCCACTGAATTTGTTCCAGGAGCGTCAAGTGTATGGTTGGTCTACGAAGTTCAAGTCAGTCAGTCTAGGAGTTGATAGAGCGTTGGCGATTGGCAGCGCCACCACTCTTATTCAACAGCGAATTCGAATTATTTGTGATACATCAACATTGAATTCACACTTCACCGCATTACTATCTTTATTTATGTCACCCTAAAAGGACAAAGCACGCCTTTATCACCAGTGTATTCTTATGCACTAATACAATGCTATGCGCTTAACCAGTATTTGGCTTAGTCATTCTTCGAACTTCTGAAATTTTGGCCCGGGTCTACAACACTCTACGGAGAGTCTCGTTGAGATCGATATATTGGCCGGCATTTCATCGCTCTAAATCTTCGACAATTGAAGGTGGGAGGTTTTATCTCGGTCAATAGGTCTTCCGAATTCGAAGACCCAGTATCGTTTTCTTCTGGAGGTGAGTGCGACAATTCCACATCCAAATGCCGTACAGGAGCTGCAAGGGAAACAAAAGCTAACAAAGCCTCAACGTAGAACGAAAAGACGATTCCAACGAGACGACGAAACTCACTCTCACCCAAATCGATACCGCCCACTCTCTAGACCGCCCATCATGCCCTCAGTCACCAACATCGCGAACATGTGTTCGCATCTCCAAAACGCCTCTAAAGCCCGCCTGGGCATAACATCCGTCAAGAATTGCAAATACAACCTTCAACTCGCCCTCGCTCTTCACCGATCAGGTTTCTTCTCGACAATCTATCGCTCCGGTCCTCATCCCCCAACGCTCGAGCAGATGGTTTCTGAGCCTCCAGTGCAAGTGACAAACGCCAACGTAGCCACGATGCGCCTGTGGCTCGGTCTGAAGTACTGGGACGGTAAACCCGTCCTCGCAAAGGCCAACGCCATTAGCACACCAAAGCGTCTTATGACGGCCAACATTGCGGAGCTGGCTAGGTTGGCGAGAGGGTTTCCTACGAAGGTGGATGGTGGTGTCGTGCCGGGGTTAAATCTTGGCGAGTGCATGTTTGTGTCGACGTCGAAGGGTATGCTGGAAGTGAGGGAGGCACTCGCGAAAAAACAGGGTGGTCTGCTAGTATGCCGGGTTTCATAAGCATGGTTATCTAGAAGGGGTTTGCTCGGGTGGTAGGAGGAGCCTGTGTGCTTTCATGATACGATAAATAGGGAAGCTTGTATTGTACAACTAGATTAAGTCCCATAAGGACGGTTTGTTTATCAAAAATCAATCGCAGAATAAGAAACTGCCTTGCGCATTACAAATGTTTTTTGTTATCTTGCAATCTCGTTTTCGGATGCGCTTTTTACAATAAGTATGCGATAAAATCACCATTCGCCTTCGCTTAAAACAGGTATCTATACAGCGGCTCAAAAAGTACATCCCTTCCTCCATGGCTAATAAATCAGCAATCTTATATCTCTCACAGTCTATCCCAAGTTCATTCAGCCTTGGAAACGCTCTCCTGGTCTCCCTTCTTCTCCTCGTCAATCTTCTCTCCAGTGGTATCCTTCTCTTCAACGGCCGCAGCGCCCTTCTCGTCTTCCTTGGTATCATTCTTCTTTATGATGTCAACCACGTTGTCCTTATTCTCTGCCGCCTCTGTCTCGGCAGCCTCGGCATCCGTCTCCAACAAGGGAATCACTTCTTCGGTGGTCTCTGGTATAGGATCAGTGGTTGATGTCCTGTTCGTCTCCTCGACGACAACAGGGAGTTGAGTAGAGCCCTCGTCCACTAGGGGAACGATATCGTCATCCTCAAGTGTCTTCTTGAATTCAGTCGCGGGCTCCTGCTCCCTGAGCTCCTCGGACTCATCAGTAGGATACTCACTGGGAGGGGCAATGGGCTCCTCGGTAGCGGAGGTTTCGAGTACAGCAGCAGGTTTCACCTCCTTCGGCGTCTCAGGGGTCATAGGGCGGACGTCTTCCTTCTTCTCCTGCTGCTTCTTGCTCGATTCCTCGGGGGTAAACTCGGCCTGGGATTCCTCTAGAACGGGCTCCTCAACTTCAATAGGAGCATCATCCACAACGGGCCCTGGTTCGGGCTTACTCAAATCCTTAGGAGCATTGTGGATCTGGGGTTCCTCGGTCTTAATCTCGGGCACCTCCGGACTTTCTGTCTTAGTTGACTCGGGTGCCTTCTCTTCAACCACGGGCTCAACCTTGGAGGTCTCGTCTGAGGCGACTGAACCTGTCACTGACTTGGATTCAGCTGCCTTCCTGGCAGGTTTCTTGGCGCTTCCCGGAGTTTTCATACTGCTCTCGCGGCGGGTGGCATCGGCTCCTGAAGATGTTGGTCGCTTTGCTGTCTTCTTGGGCGGTGTTGTAGGCACTTTCTCGGAAGTCTTTTGAGCGGAAGCTTGTGTTGGCCGCATCATGCGGGCCAAAAAGCTCTCATCCACTGGTGCCTCTTTCTTGGGGTGAGCAGGATCGGAGGTCTTCTTAGGAGGAGGGCCAAGGCTTGGCCGTGAGCGGCCAACGTTCGAAGGTTGACGCTTGACGGTTTTGCCAGTACTGACGCCAGCTCCTGTCGCACTCGCCCGGCTGGCGGGACGAGCAGGTACGCTGAGATTCTGTGAGCTGGCCGAAGGTTGAACCTGGCGACCTGTTTTAGCACCAGAGGATGCAGTTGGGGCCATGAGAGAAGCCGGTAGATGCACAGGCCTCGTGGGAGACTTGGGCTTTGGTTTCACAAAGGGAGCATCGCTAGGGGTAGGCTTCAATGGCTGAGGCTTCTTGGTTGTGTTAGTCGCTGAAGGTCGTGTAGCTGTTGGCGTGGTCCTTGGTGCTGGTTTTGTGTCCTTCTTTGGTGCTGGAGCAGCCTTAGGAGCTGGTTTGGGCTCGGGTTTGTGTGTGGCACTTGCTGTTGGCCTCGTTGCAGAAGGAGACTTTGTTGGAGGCTTGGTGTTCGGAGCTTTCGTGGAGATGGTGCTGGGTCGAGCGGCGGTTGCTTTCTTGGGAACGCTCGCCTTGACAGTTGCTGCGGGAGCCGTCTCCTTTGGCAATTTTGCTTCCTTGATGTTCTCGGCCTTGGTCTTGCCATTGGCACCCGCAGGAGCTGCTGGTGGCTGATTTTCCTTCTTTGGCGAAGTTGCAACAGGCTCTGCCGTGGCAGGCTCTGCTGGTAGCAATGAAGGTGATGGTTCCTCTGCGTCTACCTTCTTGTCGGGGTTGACACTTGGCTCGTCGGTGACAGCTCCCATTTGCTCTGTGGGTGTCTTTGGGGGATCAATTTGGTGACGGGGCGACTCTGGGATTGCTTCTTGGAAGAAGGGCTTGCCTGCGCGTGGCGCATCTTCAAGCGACGCGGATGGCTTGTCCGGGATAGTGGAAACGGATTCTGCATCGGTATCCATGCTTAATCGACGGCGTGATACACTGGATTCGTGGCTGGGATCTCTCCTAAGACCTATCCTTCCGTCTTTCTCAATGGCAACAAAGCTTGTTCTGACTTTTGACAGTGGCCGGACAGGTGATTCGGTTCCGCTATTGCCTGTGCCTGAGCCTGTGGAGAAGAAAACAGGTTTTGATCAGCAAGGGGTTGAAGGGAGAGGATGGACGGGAAGGACACGGTAGGTAGGTATGAAAGAATGACGCTGAGAGCTAGGTAGTGTGGACACGAATTCAGGGCAGGTACAATTGGAGCAAGCTTTTCAACGGCTTTCCTAACTTAAAAGTTGCATATCGCAACAGCTCTAAAAGTGCATCCCACCAGCCAGGAAATGCGCGCTCATTCTTGAGATCATGTCGCGAGAGTATCGTTCGTACCTTGGACGGGAGTAGAAGCGCCTGATGATCGGCCTCTGTCAGGCGGGCTCGTGTCGCCCTTGTTCTCGAACATGGCGCGGAGGTTCTTGACCTGACTCATTGTTGCTGAGGTCTCTCAGAGACGAGACGAGCTGGATAATATGCAGGTTCGGTCTGGCGACCTCGAGGTCTTTTCGGGGTGTTCGTTATGTACAGTTTCAGCAGGTTCTAGAGTTGAGCGCGTGTTGTGAATGGATAGGGATTAGGATAAGGACAAGATGGGACGAGGTGATGTCTGGCTGGTTATGAGCGGCGTCCAGTCGCACAGGAGGCAGGGTACCTTGCTCCTTGAGGTACATCAGACAGATACGACGGGGCTCCTCAGGTCAGGCACAGGCCGTTAGTGGATTGAGGGGCGAGCCGTCAAACAAGGGGTACCTGCTGTAGCTGGCCTAGTGAGGTATCCCAGGAGGCGTTTCAGCGCTTGATGAATACTTTGCTGTGGATGTATCTCATGGGCCTAAATTGCTTCGGTAGGTGGAGGCGGGTGGTGGAGGGACTGGCAACCCGCAGAGAATGGCTTCTGGTACGTTGGGCATACAGAATAAAATAGGGGCTAAGATCACTGGACAGTACAAGAGCTAGACGGAGCGCAAAGTAACTCTTCAACATCAGTCATGTACTACAGTATCGAGGTGGTGTAGAGACAACTCCTGAAGCTCGGTAACCAGCCAAATCATTCCATATGAAACGCCAACCATCACTCGCACAGCAACTAGACGTAATCTTGAGTCATCAAAGAAGCGCTGCCTCACGAATTTCATGTCTAGAATCCCAAACTCAAGTTACTCTGGCAGCAAGTCAGTTGCTCGGTGACATTGACTAACAAGGCAATAGACTGGATTGGATGGAGCCAGGTATGGGCGGTGCTCAGACAAGGATCCAGTCGAAATGAGGCACTGAATGGATCTCGTTCACATCAGGCTTAGCCAGGGACAAAGTAAATTACAGTCATGATGAGTTCACCGTGATTGCCGGCACAGCGACTGTATAATCTCATCAATTATCAAGTCAACAGGTGTACTCGGCCCCTCGAAGGCACCTGAGAACATGAAACGACAAGGAGCTATTATGATTAGCAGCCAGCTATTCCTGGATTGCCACGTTTGACGAAGGATTGTTATGTAGCATTGACAGTCAAACACCAGCGAATGCTCCGTCGAAGACGTGTAGAACTGAAATCGAATACAATGTCCAATGGCTCAAATCGGTCGAAATGAACACAAGATCAACCTCAACATGGGACGGACCAGCCGCAGGCGACCTAATGTTAGCAGTCTGGCTACCAATACGTACCACATCATTCGTTCATTAATTCATACAATTACCCCTTAACTATTCTTATTTTATTTTATTCTAATTCATTTCATCCATCCCCATGCCTCCGCTTCTCCCATGTTGTCTCGGCTCTGAAGTTATTCCTTCGGCTCCCCTGCGGCTGTCCTACAAGCTCATCCAACAACATAACATGTTTCCGTACAACTTAATCTTCTCAATGGACGCTTTGAACCTTGGAAGGTGATGACTAGGTATTGGAACGCATGAGCTTGTGTGGGGTCGGCTGTGTCTCATTATTCCCTCCCCACATCCTCCGATCGAAGCTCTCGTTCCAGGTAAATCATATCCAGTGGACCATTGACATCCAAGGACACTTTCGTTGGATCATTGGTTATGCGCTCACGTCGTATGGGAGCTGGAATTGGATCCATCTCGTTGTTGGCGTGACTATTGATTGATACGGCTGTGAGCCGAGTATCGGCCAACAGTAAATACTCCCAGGCAAGATTAATATACACAGAGGTTTTACTCAGACAAATCAATACACTTAATAGAGATGTTATCCAGAAATAGAATACGAGAGAACGGCTGAAATGAGCAGGATACTTGTAAATTCCAATTCAAAAGTGCAGTCAACATAAACTTTGTATGCTTGGCGCCATCGGCCTGGCCACTTTTTAACCGATACCAAAAATTCATACAACATTTCTTACCTGTTCCGATTCTCGGACAAAAGAACTTGAACTTCTTCTCAACTCCAATTGTGCCCATCATGTCTTTCCGCACCCTCAGAATCGGTACAGCTCGCCACCGCCAACTCGGTCCAATATCTAGCTAATATGTTCAATTCCAGGCCTCATCCCCGGTGATGGCATTGGCAAGGAGGTCATCCCCGCCGGCCGCCGCATTCTCGAAGCTCTTCCCGCATCTCTTGGCCTCAAGTTCGACTTCGTCGACCTTAAGGCTGGCTTCGAGACCTTTGAGCAGACCGGCGCTGCGCTCCCCGACAAGACTGTCGAGGTTCTCAGAAACGAGTGCGATGGCGCACTTTTTGGAGCTGTGAGCTCGCCTACACAGGCTGTCAAGGGTTACTCATCGCCCATTGTCGCCTTGCGAAAGAAGCTCGATCTCTACGCCAACGTCCGTCCCGTCAAGACTGTCATGACCGCTGCTAAGCCTATCGACATGGTCATTGTCCGCGAGAACACCGAGGATCTGTACGTCAAGCAGGAGCAGACCCACGAGACTCCAGAGGGTAAGGTTGCCGAGGCTATTAAGCGCATTTCCGAGAAGGCTTCGTTCCGCATTGCTGCCATGGCTGGTGATATTGCTCTGCGTCGTCAGAAGATCCGCGATGCTGGTGCCTCTAGCATTCACAAGTCTCCCCTTGTCACTATCACCCACAAGTCCAACGTCCTGTCCCAGACCGACGGTCTCTTTCGCGCTACCTGCAAAAAGGCCCTTGCCGATCCCAAGTTCTCATCTGTTGCCGTTGAGGAGCAGATTGTCGACTCCATGGTTTACAAGCTCTTCCGCCAGCCCGAGGACTACGATGTCATTGTCGCTCCTAACCTGTACGGTGACATTCTCTCCGACGGCGCTGCTGCTCTTGTCGGCAGCTTGGGTCTCGTCCCCAGTGCCAACGTTGGTGCGAACTTCGCCATTGGTGAGCCTTGCCACGGCAGTGCCCCCGATATTCAGGGCCAAAACATCGCCAACCCCATTGCTACCCTCCGATCCACTGCTCTGATGCTCGAGTTCCTCAACGAGGAGGAGGCTGCTGCTAAGATCTACGCTGCTGTTGATGGTAACCTTGAGGAGGGCAAGCTCCTGAGCCCCGACCTGGGTGGTAAGGCTACTACCGAGGAGGTTGTCGCTGACATTCTCCGACGCATGTAAAATATATAAAACATCAAAATTCGGTAGCTAGATCAGATATCCCATGATGTGTGAACAAGTAACGATACAGGTAGTCTTTAGATACAGCTTAGAAATCCATGTGAAGACTCGTTTGTTTTAAATACATAGACGATTGTATATGGTATACCATTTTCCATCCATCTTTTCTAAATTCCTCCGTCAAAGGAGGTGGCCCTATCTAGCTTCTACAATTCATTTGTGTATCGTTGACTTCCAAGCCTCTACCAAGGAGTCGTTTTCGTATGACGTTATATTACAAGATCGTGCACCTATTCGTGTGTGTTATACAATAGCATAGACAACATTGTCCACGCTGAGGCCATTACATCACTGATGTACTGGGCTATGATACATCTTCAGCTCCAGTGACTAGCTTATTTGGTTCGCTTAGCCTCAAGCTCAGCCTGATACTTGACGACCAGTTCCTTTCTATAAAGTTGTTAGTGCTTACTCTTTCGCAATGGCGCAGGGATACATACTGAAGATGAGGAGGAGCAGGGGCGTAGTGGCTGAACTCCATGCTGAACTCGCCCTTGCCTTGAGTGGCAGCACGAAGTTGAGAGCTGAAGCCAAACATGGCGTTCAGACTGCAGTCGCAGATGAGTGTAAAATCCTCGCTACCAATATCGGTATCGTGAATGGTGGCATTACGCTTGTTCATAAGCATAAGAATGTTACCCTGGAACTCGTTGGGGGCAGTGATAGTAGTCTTCATGAGAGGCTCGAGAACCTGGCCACCAGCATCGGAGAAGGCCTTCTTGAAAGCCATCTGGGTGGCCAAGTTGAAAGCATAATCGGAAGAATCGGTAACGTGAGTAGCACCATCGTTGACAACCATCTTGGCGCCGATAACCTTGTGGCCCAGGAGAGGACCCTTCTCACAGACAACGTCGAAGCCCTTGGCACAGGCAGAGAGGAACTTGTCTGGAATGTGACCGCCAACGACCTGGCTCTCATAATGGTTCTCATCAGGCTTGTCGTTGGGCTCAATCCATCCAGCAACACGGGCGAAGTCACCAGGGCCACCACTCTGTCGCTTCAGAAGGTAGTCATAGTCGGCTCGTCGTGCGATTGTCTCTCGGTAGGCGACACGGGGCTGGCCAGTGGCACACTCAGTCTTGTACTCGCGTCGGAGACGTTCCACATAGACCTCAAGGTGCAGTTCACCCATACCAGAAATGATAGTCTCCTCACTCTCAGCGTCAACGTGGACACGGAAAGTGGGGTCCTCGCGCTGGAATCGGTTCATGGCCTTACTGAAGTTGTCGGCATCACCGGTTCGCTTGGGCTTGATGGAAAGAGACATGACAGCATCGGGAACGAACATGGAAGACATGGTGTATGGAAGACCTCCGTCAGTGAAGGTGTCACCGGAGGCACAGTCGACGCCAAAAACGGCGCAGATTTCACCGGCACCAACCTCGGAGACATCCTCCATTTCGTTGGAGTGCATGCGGACGATACGGGGAATTCGGACCTTCTTGTCAGTTCGAGAGTTGAATAGGTAGGTACCCTTGCTCAGCTTGCCCTGGTAGACGCGGATGTAGGTGAGTTGACCATAATTGTTCTCCTCGAGCTTGAAGGCAAGACCGACAAAGGGAAGAGAGTTATAGGGAACCAGCTTAACAGTCTTCTCGCCCTGGGACTTGTCCAGGCCAGTGTTCTCAATTTCAGAAGGGTTAGGCAGATAGTCGCAAACAGCGTCGAGCATAGGCTGAACGCCCTTGTCGGCAAGAGCAGAACCCATCATGACAGGAGTGAAAGTTCGAGCGATAGTAGCACGCCGGATAGCGGCCTTGATCTGGAGGTTGGTAGGTTCCTGCTCCTCGAGATACAGTTCGGCAATTTCGTCGTCGACATCAGCAAGCTTTTCAATCAGAGCCTGGCGCTTCTCCTTGGCGAATTCCTGGAGAGGGCCGGGAATCTGGTCGGTAACGCGAACCTTGGTACCACGGGGACCCTCGAAGTACATAGCCTGCATGTTGATGAGATCGACAACGCCGAAGAACTCGTCTTCGGCACCAATAGGAATCTGGATAGCGGCGGCGGGAATCTTGAGCTTCGTGTTGATCTGTTCTACTGCTTTCCAGGGGTTGGCACCCATGCGATCCATCTTGTTGACGAAGGAGATTCGGGGGACATTGTAACGTTTCATTTGACGGTCGACGGTGATGGTCTGAGACTGGACGCCAGAAACAGCGCACAGGATCATGACAGCACCGTCAAGGACTCTCAAGGCTCGCTCGACTTCGATGGTGAAATCAATATGACCGGGTGTATCAATCAGGTTGAAGTGGTAGGTTTCCTCTTTGCCGTTTTCCATTTTTTTCCAGTCGGCGAAAGTAGCCGC
The DNA here is from genome assembly GCA_013759125.1 of Fusarium sp. NRRL 53293. Taxonomy (NCBI): domain Eukaryota; kingdom Fungi; phylum Ascomycota; class Sordariomycetes; order Hypocreales; family Nectriaceae; genus Fusarium; species Fusarium sp. NRRL 53293. Next base: position 34,579 of record JABSTN010000229.1, read on the forward strand.
AGACTGGATAGTGATGCCTTTTTCCCTTTCGAGTTCCATGGAGTCCATCTTGGCGCCGACGGAATCCTTTCCTCGAACCTCGTGGATCGAATTGATTCGGCCGGTGTAGAACAGGACCCGTTCACTGACTGTTGTCTTTCCACTGTCGATATGGGCCTGTTTAGTTCTTGTTAGCCGAAGGGGAGAAATGGTGACGATCATTGATCATACAGCGATACCGATGTTGCGCACACGAGACAGGCGCTTGGCCTCCTCAGTGGACATGTTGGCGGCGACATACTCGGGTGTCAAACTGGCAGCGTCTTCCTGAGCTTTCTTGAGACTATCTATGATATTAGCATTGTGTTCAGGAAGCAAAAGGGGGGCAATCGGGAACTCACGCTTCTTGCGCCGCACTACAGCTACGCTTGGTCTGGCTGAAGGCTCGTCGACTCTCCCACGTGGGAGCGGCAGCTGATATAGTAAAAGAATGGCTACCGCAGCTTGGCTGCTGGGTGCCGAGGAGCAGACGGCAATTGAGCCATCTGGCAGCCCATGTTGCCCTCATCTTGCAATCTTGGACTTCAGCAAAGAAGTTAAGGAGAGGGTTGCCAATGATCGACGCTCCATTGGAAACTTTTTTTCTTTGGTGTCGGGATTAGCAGGATGGAGGTGTAGCGCCACATGTGTACGCAGTTCTGATTCGCTCAGCGCTTAATTCCCGCCATCAATGGCACTGTAACTTGAGTGTGGGCACCTCAACAGAACGCCTCCATGCCTCGACAGGAATGTAACAAGACAACGTCTGAACGTTCTATGAGAGAAAAAGTTACTTGAACGCAACACATTCTTTAGAAGCTATTTAAGATATGTTTTGAATAGTCGAAACTTGAATATGAGTCCCATCTAAGAGCTGCTAACGTACAAAACTGCCGCCAGTCTGCTGAGGTTGAGTCCTCGGGATTTTTCTTGACTTGAGATTTGGAACATATGTATGCATAGTTAACGTTTGCATTTATAAGAATTCTTTTAGGCTCTTTATGCAATTCTTTTACTGGTATCATTTGTGTAGTCTCATCACCCATTGCGCCCTTTTTGTATCCTCATTACCGACGGCTCCGTCCGGCCGTTAAACGCCAAAATCAGCCCATGTCAATGCAATCCTTGTTCAACGCCAGTGTCATGAACCTGTTAGCCTCTGAAGCAGATGACTTATGCAATGCAGCCAAAACTCCTGAAGACGGCGTCATCAAAAAATGCTTGAGAAAATCCCTCCGCATGCAAGCATGAAGCTCATAGTGGTAACGACCAGCGCCAAAGGTGTTGTCCCAGGGGCAAGCAATGATCCCGCATTGTCCTCGTCATCATTTCCATTTGAGTCCGACTCTTGGAATCCTTCAGCAGCAGTGAAGTTATGACCTGGGACTGTTGGTTTTTCGGTGGCTCTGTGCTGATTACTTGCTGCAGTTGCGGACGGGATGGTTGCCCCATAGCTCTTAAATGGGACTCGTTTGCTTTTCGTCGAATTGAAATCAGTAGCAGCAATTCCAACTTCGTTGTTGACCAGGTCATAGACGACATAGGCGGATCGAAGAAAGGTGTTACCAAGTAGGTACAGATCGTTGGTGTCGTTTTGTATACCAAAGGTACATATGTTCTCGCCCTTATACGCGCCGGATTCAAAGGCTGGCATATTGGCCGCATCGCTGGTCATGGTAAGAACGAGTTCATCCATTCCTACACTGATGCTAGGACCTTCAGGGCCTGCGAATCCAAATGTGAAATTCCCCTGGTTCTTGCCGTAAGCACATGGTAGAACAGCTACTCCATAGTATGGCGACCAGACAGCGCCAACTTCTTCCCAGATCTCATGAGCCAGATCTTGGGGAAGGTAGCTCAATGTGGTTCCAGAATCGAGAACGGCCTGAATAGGGAAACTATCGGAGGTAAGGACATCGCTGCCGCTGGAGCTAGTGGCGACCAGCGAGGTCAAGGCCACAACGAAGTGGTAGTAATGGCCATCTAACTTTTGAATGTCGATTCGATGCATATCGCCCACATACTTTGCTGTGTCAACCCCTCCGAATAGAATACTGCCGGCTTTGGCGTCTAGGTCGTTGAGCCACACACTGTAGGCGATGGTGTTGATATAGCCTGCTTGGTACATCGCAACAGGAAGATTGGGATAAATGACATCCGTGGTGCTGCCCGATGCCTCGTTCTTGGCGTAACCAACGCCAATCAGGCCATATGAAATGTTAGTCTTGATAGCCAGTCCCATTGTCAGATTGTTGATGACAGCGCCGTCCAACTCAAATTGATCTTCAAAATAATCGCCCTTGACATAACTGTCGTCTACAAAAGTGATGCCAAACATTCCAGGCGCCACATGTTTGAATGTCTTGGACTTATCGGGGTCAACTTTTAAATTGTCAGTAATGAAGCATCACACTTGTCGGGGGTGTCATCTTACAGCTTCCAAGAGGGCAACCACTTTTCCCATTCTTGTCGTCCTCGCAGATATCTGCACATTTCCAGGGAACCCATACATCGCTACTCCCGGTATCGAGCTGAAGGGTAATGTTCTGAGGTGGACTGCCGATCGTGACCTCCGTAAAGTAGCCTCCTTCAGATCTGTCATTGCTTATGGCCTCCTCATATGTAGTTTTGGCGCGACGGGCCAAATGTGGTTGAGGATGGCGACCTTCGATGTTCCACTGAATGGTTTGGGCTTGCACAAGACCCAATGTCGAAACCAGCGAAGCACCCACAAGGGACGACTTCATTGCAGCCACGAGGGAGAGGCAGGCAAGAGCCAGGAAGAGATGAGTTCAGGAATGGCGTTGAACGGAGTAACGCCACCCTCCTCCATAAGGTGCAAAGGCGCGGAGCCAACCAACTGAGATGTAAGAATACTGTAAAATGGCAAGTGCCTTTTGTGTATGAATAAGTAGGTGAAAGGGTAAGGATTTGAGACAGGAGTTGAGTTGGGTTAAGTCGATAGGTGTCGGTTTGTTTGAAGGGCGAGGTAGTGCAAAGAAGCGCTTAACATCTAATAAGCTACCTTAGGTTGGTTGCGCTAGGACATAGGACACAGCAGGATGTCGCAAGAAACGCCAGCTGGGTAAAAGACCCAAAGATAGGACAGATGTGGTGGAGCCTGGGACAGCTGCAACTGCCTGTATGTTTGTTAATGCAACTGATGAAAGAGGGGAATTCTGGAGAATATAAAAAGAACAAGGGTGGAAAGGAAAACGACGTAACGAATCAGGGTTAACAATGAGCGAAAGACTGTCGATTGACAGGAGATGATGGGTGAAGTGGAAGAAACGGCACGGGGGGGCCACGCAAGCTTGGTAACAAACGACGAGCACACCAGACCAGACTCGGGACTTTCCCACTTGGATCACTAGCAAAACTGTTACCAACTCGGAAACTTGCCTCTTGACTTGAGTGCGTGCACGCTGTAGCGCCAAGATGTCTCGTTGACCCTTGCACTAAAAAGGGTGAGTCGTCAGCGTCTCTCTGGACTGGGATGATGGGCAGAAACAAAACACAAGACGCAATGAGCTTGTGGTAGTGGCCGTTTCTGTCTCGCGCTTTCTGTCACCCCTCAGCTGCAAATCCAAGGATCCGTGGGATGATGCGCTAAGTGGGCGGGTACTAACTACCTAGTAGTTAGTTGTTTGAGGCTTACGAAGCCCGGTGCTAATTAATTATTCTGTCAGTTAAAGTTCCATAAGGTAAGGTAAGGTGCCTAGGTTTGATCGGAAGCTAAGAACACTCGTCAGCGTCGAAATTTCTACTGCCCTAACTATCTCACTTGTCAAAGGTACCATGGATCATTTTGGCTTTGCACCTTGCTTCTTGTAGAAAGGTACGGCTATCACGGCGTGTTGTAATTACCGACTTGAAAATTACTAAATATCAAAACTCTTGTTAGAGCTCTTGGTATAATACGAGATCTGTACATGCTCGCAGGCTAAGAAGAGCTGCCAAGAAGTGATCATCGTCACTATCGAATTAGAGTGCAGTTTGGAGACTGTACCTGGCAGATCAATTAACATTCTGAAAACAAATGGTCGATCTGTCCGTCAAAATGGTTGGATTTGACCCTTGTCTCCTGTCGTGTAGCAATCAACACTTGCCTTCTCCCACTTTCCGTGGTGCCGTGCGAGTATTTGCACAACCCGTTAAACTGACCTACCAGCTGACGACGCCTTCTTGGCCAAGTTGAGTTGTAAATGCCGCTGATCCGTGCAACTCGGGGGTCACTTTATCTAATGCAGTTCGATATGAACCAAATGCGAGATTCAGTGGAAGCAATTGTGTTACCTCTGGGCTGCTTAGGTAGGTAACTATAGTAAGTTGGCGTCAATGTAAGCACCCAATCGCTTCAACCCCTCGACTAGAACATGTGTCTCACAGACATACCCCATTCTTATATATCCCTTAAAGTCCTCGTCGTTCCCAAAGCATTTCGAACCTGCCACAAACAGGACATTGTTCTTGCTTAGCAGGTCCAAGCAGAAGTCAACATCGTTTATGGGTTGGCCATTCTTGATGAAACGAACAAATGCTGTCGTCCCGGCCGTGGGCTCTACCCAGGAACATACGGCCTTATAGCGTCCGATAAACTCTTTGACCAGTTTCGCATTGATCCTCGCCAGGCTCAGGTTGCGATCAACTAAAGAAGGGAGAACTGCTGGCGATAAGGCGTATCTCGCGACCTGGTCGTCAATCTGGGAAACACTGATTGTGGTGTAGTCTCGCGCGGCCATGATAGCTGAGATGATGGACTTGTCCTTGCTTGCAATCCAGCCGACCCGAATCCCAGCCAAAGCATATCCTTTGGACATGGATCCCGTCGTGATCGTTCTTTCATAACCTAAGGTCGTAGCAGACTTCGGTATGTCAATTTGACCAGAGGCCCCACCATGAAAGAGTGGGCGATAGACTTCGTCAGAGAACAGGATGATGCCTTTCTCCTTTGCTATTTGAGCAATGCGCCCCAGTTCGCTGTTATGGATAGGTGCACCGGTGGGATTGTTAGGATTGTTTATAATGATCATCTAGCACAACAGTAAGTAACCATTTCTTTGTACCGCTTGAAAATTTTCACCTTTGTGTTCTTTCGAATGAGTTTGATCAGCTCATCCACGTTGGGAACGAAGCTCTCTTCTTCCTTCAGCTTCCATAATGAGACTTCAGCTCCAATGCTTCGCGGGACCTCATATAGCTGCTGGTATGTCGGATAAACACAAACTACGTGATCATTTGGCCCAACGAGGCTATACAGAGCCAGAAAGTTGGCACCGATCGCCCCTTGTGTAACAACAATATCTTCTGCAATAAGTTTTGTGTCTTCAGTGCTGCACTGGGCAGCTATTCTTTCTCTTAATGCGTTGGAGCCGGGGATAGGTCCGTATGTAAGTTTGAGGCTCGTATCAATGGGACCTTGTGCTTTGGGGTCTTTGCACATGCCGACCAAGTCGTCAATCGATACAGACGCAGCACACGTCTCAGCAACGTTCAGGACCCCAGGAGTTGTCTCATACTCGTCCATCCATTGTTCGACAGCGAAAGGTGCAATTCGAACCATTCTGAGGAAGCCTTAGATGTGGTCAGATTCGTATGCCTGGCCGATTATGATTCTTGTCACAGTTATCGATGGCGGTATCGGCCTTTTAAATAGTACCTACTTCTTTTGAACTGATTCAATGCTGACTTCAAGGTTGGTGGACCTGATAAGCCCCACATTCACACGCCCTTCTATCTCGAAGCGCCATTCAACGTCATAAACGCCTTTTACTTTGTCAAGTTGGGCAACCAACTATGGATTCCCTTGTCTGGCAGGGAAATTGGCTATGAGCCACTGTCATAAGGGTCTATGAGTACCTCGGTGAGTCTATTGTGTGCAATAATGAGGTGGTGGCAGTGGTTGCTGGTCATGATGATAAGCTGCCTGAGAGCTTCCCCGCAAAGCTTGATCGAGAACGACAGGGGTAAAATCTGGGGATAGCACCGCTAATAAAACCTCAACTTACCTTAGCTTCCATCACATTTGGATACCAGGTCAAGTATCATTGTAGGTCACCTTATGATCTTAGTGCAATATCTTCTGGTCTCTTAATTTGAGTTACTTAGAAGGTTTGTATGGCGAAAGTATCCGTGGATAGCCTTTCCCGGCAGTCATTATCATATGTCATGGTGTGTAAGGTGTCATGAGACAGTTCGACAATCGCTATAACATTTCATGTTTCAACTCAACTATTGGCTGATATATATTTATAGTTGGGTCAATCGAGCACTGCATGTTACATGGCCGCATCGATGTAACAGTATCAGCATGAATGTTGATGACATGTCATCTAAGTTCTGTCTGCTGACATCAATCCCGTCTAAGGTGGAAGAGTAGTTTTGTGACCTGGCGTAGTATTGCAACATTATTAGCATATTAATTGTGATCCGTGATACGGAATACGAATATTAATGTTTTTGCTGCTGTACGGTATCTAGTCTATAACAGAATGACTGAGGAAAAAAGAAGAAAAAAAGAAGCCTAGGGTAGCGAGATTTGTTGAGGGAGTACTCCGTAACCACAAGACGTGCTAAGCATTCATAATCTGGGAAATTTTAAGAGGGCGAGACCTTGGACTAACAGTAAGCAGTATATGTCGACATTTTCTGCCCAGTGTTGGTAGGTGGTGAATCATGGATGTCTACCGATGTATAGTCATGATTAGTTGGAGATCAAGACAGTTAGACTTATCATCAGCTCCGGTTAGTGACGTCAGATACCTGAATCGCAAATGCGTGTCAGCGCATGGAATACCCCCATGACAACTGTATCTTCGATCCATACGCGAACAGAAGGCTTACCATCAGGGATATTCGATACGTGGGAAGACGAATTTTTTCCATTGGCTGAATCCGGCTCAAGAAGTCAAGTTAGTTGTCATGCCTTCCCGATAGCTTTATCGAGTCAAGGGACCCATATTTAGCGGCTATGCCAGCCACTCATAATTTACCCTACGCCCAGCTGCACGTCTCCAGTACCTGCCTAAATGGAACGCGGGGCGCCACTCTTCGGTGAAACAGCTTATCCCGGTCGCGCTCATAAGCGTCGGTTGTTCAACAAACCAGCCTCCAACATCAACATTGTTCTATCACCAGACTGCATCGTGTTCCCATCGCTGCAGTTATGGCTCCTTCTTCTCTGAGGAGCCTCCTATTGGGGGCCTTGGCTCTTTGGCCTGGTCTTGTCATGGCTTCCCCGAACTCAACTTACTCTCAGGCCGATCAACTACGAGCACAGCTAGCTCTCATGGGTGATCGCCCAGATGGCTGTCCTCCTTGGTGCGTCCATGCGATTCCGGATACCCACGAAGTTACATTGCCCATACTGATATATTCATAGTTTCAATTGTCTCCTTCCTGCACACACGTGTGCTCAATACGCTGGCTGTAATGAGTTCAATGGAAAATGCGCCTGTCCTGAGGGATTTGGCGGTGATGACTGCCTCGAGCCACGTGCGACCTCCCCCTGTTCCCATCAGATAAACCTCTACTGACTTTCTCTATTAGTGTGCGGCTCACTTCCCAAGGGAAAGGACCGCCCAATGCGATCTGGCACATCATGCGATTGCGACGAGGGCTGGGCTGGCATTAATTGCAACGTCTGTACTGACAATAAAGCTTGCAACGCACTTATGGAAACCGGCGAAGGCGGTGTCTGTTACCAGAATGGTGAGGTTGTGAACCACAACTATCAGATCTGTGATGTCACCAACGAGAAGATCACGTCTTTACTCGGCAAGCAGCGACCAGAAGTCACGTTCACGTGTAAACAAGAGGACCAGACTTGCGATTTCCAATGTGTGTTCGGACCTTCCTCATTTGCGCACGCTGCTAACTTTGATGCGAAGTTTGGGTAGATGCTATCGAATCTTTCTACTGCCATCTCTCCGAATGCGATTCGAGCGCCGATTGGGAGGAAGATAAGAACACAACTTCCTACAAATGCAATAAGATCAGCTGCAGTTGTATTCCTGATCGGATGCTTTGCGGAAAGGATGGATCCATCGATCTCACAGACTTCCTTGACCAATCTATTCAAGGTCCAGGACGATTCGAATGTACTCAGAAGCATGGCGGTACTCACGACTGTGCTTTCAGAGAACCCGAGATGGATGCCTTGATTCTAGCCCTGATTGGCGACTCTAGCATTCTTCTTAGTTGCCACGCTGGTGAATGTCTCTACGAGACAGAGGTTCCAGGATATAAGCGTCCCGTCAAGAAGATTAACACACCGCTTATTGCCGGCGTGATTGCGGGCTGCTCTCTCTTCTTGGTTGCTGTTATTATCTTGACATGGTATCTGTCGAGGCGTAAGTTAAGCTACGGAGCCATCCGCTTGGAGGACTCAGATGACGAGAGTACGAAACTGATGACCGACCACAAACCCGCTTCCCTCTACTTTGACGATGTTGCGTACACTTTAAACGGTAAACAGATCCTTACTGGAATCCGTGGTATTTGCAAGCCTGGAGAGGTCACCGCCATTATGGGTGCGTCTGGAGCAGGAAAGACAACATTCCTCGATATTCTCGCACGAAAGAACAAGCGTGGACAAGTTAATGGTAACTTTTACGTCAACGGCGAGAAGGTCAACGATAATGATTACAAGAATGTTGTTGGGTTTGTTGATCAGGAGGACACCATGCTCCCCACCCTTACCGTCCATGAGACCATTCTCAACAGTGCTTTACTTCGACTTCCTCGCGACATGGGCCGTGCTGCCAAAGAACAACGTGTGGTTGAGGTCGAAAAGGAACTCGGCATTCATCACATTCGTGATTCCCTGATCGGATCTGAGGAGGGCAAGGGGCGTGGCATCTCGGGCGGTGAGAAGCGACGTGTAGGAATTGCTTGCGAACTGGTCACCAGCCCTTCGATTCTGTTCCTCGATGAACCGACCAGTGGTCTTGATGCGTACAATGCGTACAATGTGGTTGAGTGTCTCGTCACTCTGGCGAAGACATACAAACGAACCGTCATTTTCACAATTCATCAACCTCGATCCAATATTGTGGCACTTTTTGACAGACTCGTGCTGCTAGCACAGGGGCGCACCGTTTACTCTGGTCCTTTCAACCAATGTCAAAGTTATTTCGACGAAATCGGCTACGAATGTCCTCCTGGTTTCAACATTGCTGATTATCTTGTTGACCTTACCATGCATGCTGGTAGCACTCAGTCCATTGATAACGGTACTGTCGGCCTTGACAATAACAGTGTTGGGCCAAGCAGCACCCGTGCTATAAAATCTGTGGCAAGCATATCAGGCACTACTTCGGGAGACGACGACGCCAGCTCGAGTCGACCTCAGAATCGACGTAGAGACTCGGTCAAGGTTCGCCAGGATCGCGAGCTCTTCACACGCAGAAAGACGGTTGACACTGCAGCCTCCTCAGATGCTGGAGGTGAGGACAATGGTGCCTACCGCCTTCATCAAAACCCCGTCGACTCTACTGCCGCAACCCTCCTTGACGACCCTCATGACTTGCCTCCAGCAGCAGCCACTGGCACGGACCTCGACATTATGACACGTGCATTCATCCACTCGGAAATTGCTTCATCAACACATGATGAGATTCAGCATGCCATTCAAATTGCGCAAGATGCCAATGGCCCCAACGCAAATGGCTACACTGTTGACGGACCCAATGTTCATGTCAGTGCTGTTGGAAAGGGCTATGCTCGAGTTGGCTACTTCCGTCAATTCATCATTCTGTCTCAGAGGACTTGGAAGAACTTGTATCGAAACCCGATGTTGATGCTTACCCATTTCGCCATCGCCATCGTGCTAGCTGTTTTTTCTGGATACCTTTTCTATGGCCTCACAGACGACATCCCTGGCTTCCAGAACCGACTTGGTCTCTTCTTCTTCCTGCTTGCTTTGTTCGGTTTCAGCACACTCACAAGTCTTAACGTATTCGCCACTGAACGACTTCTTTTTGTTCGCGAGCGTGCCAACGGCTACTATGCGCCAGCCACTTATTTTGCGGCCAAGGTACTATTCGACATAATTCCTCTTCGAATCGTCCCCCCCATCCTCATGGGTTCCATAATATATCCTATGACCGGCTTGGTGGCAGACTCAACGCACTTTTTCAACTTTATATTGGTGCTGGTGCTCTTCAACATGGCTGCTGCGGCTGTTTGTCTCTTTATTGGAATTGTCTGCAAGGATGGTGGAGTCGCAAACTTGATTGGTAGCTTGGTCATGCTTTTCAGTCTTCTTTTCGCTGGCTTCCTCCTGAACCACGATGCCACTCCTAAGGGTGCCCTTTGGCTCCAGACGCTATCGATCTTCCACTACGGCTTCGAGTCCCTTATTGTCAATGAGGTTCTTCAACTTACACTCGTGGACAGCAAGTATGGACTGGATATCACTGTGCCTGGTGCGGCCATCCTCAGCTCCTTTGGATTCAACAACAATGCCATGTGGCCTGACATCAGGAATTTGGGTATTTTTGCTGCTGTCTTTATCATCTTGTCTTACGCTGCTATGCATTTCTTGCTCGTCGAAAGACGATAAATCAGCATAGAGGGATTGGCCATTGTATAAGGCCTCAGAGTTAAAGGAACGATGCAAGTGTCATTGCTTGCGGTGATAATATACATAGGATGTGTTAGGCATTCGAGTCATACTGGGCGTTTGGTTGAATGGGGGCACGTTCTCGCTCTTTCATGGATTATTGTATCAAGTCTCACAATATATGTAGAATCGCATTTTAAAGAAAATTTTGAACGCACACATAAGTCCGTAGTAGGCCGCTTCAAGAAGACGTGATATTTGTCATAGTTACAGTAATACATGAGTACAAGTTATTTTTACAACCCAAAAGGCATGATCTATTCCATCTTTCCACCAGTGAACTCCTCGGCAATTCTCTTCTGTCGCTTGACGGAGCGGTCGTACTCGGTTTCGTAAAAGTCCATAATCTTGGTGGATACTCCTGTTGTGGTTTCCAACATGTTGCCAATCGATGTTGGCTTGCCCCAGACGTCCCATGTGTTCTGGGCTGAACCATATCGGCCGATGTCGAAGCCTTGCTTGTGGAAGAAGTCTTCAGCAAATATGGTCTCGATCTCTTCCTTGAGCTCATTCTCATTGACAATGAAGTTGGAGGCATTGATGTAGAGCTCCATCAACGCATCGCGGCGAGCCTCGCGCTTAGCTTCCTCAATGGCCTTGACTTTGACGCGGCTTTTTTTGGCACGATCGAAGCGTCCAGCGTCAGGGTATGTCTTAGTGTCCAAAACTACCTTCAACACTGTGCTACGGGTGAGGCGATCGTCCTCTCGCTCTGGGGCTTTAACAGCCCGGTGGTTCTCGAGAAACTTGTGGCTCACACGCTCGTTCTGAACAGCATCACGACGGTTCCTTCGTACCCAAAGTTCCTTCAAACCAGTTTCCAGGTTCTGCCGACGGGAGTTGGCCATTGTTTGCTTCCATTCTTGCGTCTCGTTCTTGGGTTTTTGCTTGTGGGCCGGCTTAGGAACGGTTTGCTTGATGTAATCGGCTCGAATCTTGCGGTCACCCTCCATACGAGGGAAGATCTCTCGAGGTACGGGGAGGTGACCTCTGACCCGGGGAAGCTTCTTCTCTTCGGACTGGGGTGGTGTAGGCAAGCGGATATATGAGGGAGACTCGGGAGGGACTTGTTCAAGAGCATGAGCCGAAGTGGAAAAGGCTCTTGAGGCCACGAGGAACTGACGAGCAGTCGCCCTCGGGCATGAAGTCGTGAGGCTAAAAGACATTTTTAGAAGAGCCTCGGCCAGGTCGAGCACTGAGGAGCTCGAGTTAGATCGCAATTGACGCCGTAACCCCGTCGTCGAATCGGCTTCTGTAGAATCAATCGCCAGCCTGAGAAAATCGACGTCGGATCAAATTTGCGGATTATTTGGTTCCGCGTGTGAGACCCCTGGCATTTTACGCCCCGCCACCAACCACCGCAGGAAGTTAGTGGGGCCCTTTTCCTACTAAGAAAAAAAAAGTTCTGGAGGAATAAATTTCTGGATTGTTCATCCTCATCCTCTCTCTTTGTCTTTCTTTGTCGCCAGTATCCTCGACCAACTTCCGCCAATTTTTTCGCCATGGGTACTGGAAAGAAGGAGGCCACCCGGCGTGAGCGCCAGGGTAAAGGTGGTGATGGTCTCAACAATGTCAGAACTAAGGGAGAGAACTTCTATCGCGATGCGAAGAAGGTCAAGCACCTTAACATGTACAAGGAGGGCAAGGCGCAGAGAAATGCCGAGGGAAAGATTGTCAAAGCTGCCTCCTTTCAGTCGCGCGACGTTCCTAACGCCCGCATCGAGCCGAACCGCAAGTGGTTTACCAACACCCGAGTCGTCTCTCAAGATACCCTGAACGCCTTTCGTGAGGCTATGGATGAGAAGGCCCGCGACCCCTACCAAGTTCTTCTCAAGTCAAACAAGCTGCCCATGAGCCTTATCAGAGATGGAAAGGACACCGAGAACGGTATCAAGCAGCACAAGGCCAAGATGACCGTCGAGACCTCTCCCTTCGCCGAGGTCTTCGGTCCCAAGGCGCAACGCAAGCGAGTTAAGCTTGGTGTTAGCAGCCTGGATGACCTTGCTGGTGACACCGAGAAGAGCATGGATACCTATCGTGAGAGGCTGGAACAACAGAAGCTTCTCAGCGGCACATCTGGTGATCCAGAGACTCTTGGAGACACTGAAAAGCCTCTTACTATGTCGATTGAGCCTGTTTTCGATAAGGGTCAGAGCAAACGAATCTGGAACGAGCTTTACAAGGTTATCGATTCTTCAGATGTGGTTATCCACGTTCTCGATGCCCGAGACCCCGTTGGAACAAGATGTCTAAGCGTTGAGAAGTATCTCAAGGAAGAAGCCCCTCACAAGCACTTGATCTTTGTCCTGAACAAGTGTGACCTGGTCCCTACCAGTGTAGCAGTAAGTCTTTTCTTTCTCTATATATCTTCATGTCCCCCCGCTATACCCCAATGTTCTTTGTCAGGATTGGTCCCTTTATGTACCATGGGACCTGTCTGTTATAACATTGGGAGAATAACCGCCAGTCTCGACTGTCGTCAACGTCTTGTTGTTCGGCTGATGTGTGCCGTTTTGGTTACCATCATGAGTCAGGCCAAGTGTCCGATTGAGTTGAAGTCTGCCTATGCCATTAACCACTTACGGGGCATCGATTGCATACTTCTTAGTGATGACACAAACATCTTGCTGCTTGCAATTCATGTTCCTTTTCTTTATAACTTTGTTCGAATACTAATTCGATGTAGGCTGGATGGGTTCGAAGTCTCTCTAAAGAGTACCCTACTCTTGCTTTCCACGCTAGCATTACGAACTCCTTCGGAAAGGGTTCTCTCATTCAGTTACTTCGACAATTCTCCTCCCTCCATTCTGATCGAAAACAAATCTCTGTTGGACTGATTGGTGGACCCAACACTGGGAAGTCCTCCATCATCAACACTCTCCTTAAGAAGAAGGTCTGCACTGTCGCTCCTATCCCAGGAGAGACTAAGGTCTGGCAATATGTCAGCCTGATGAAGCGGATTTACCTAATAGACTGTCCTGGAATTGTTCCTCCGTCAAGCACTGATTCACCCACCGACTTGGTCCTTCGAGGTGTCGTGCGCGTGGAGAAGGTTGAGCATCCGGAACAGTATATCCAGCCTCTGTTGAACCGGGTCAAGCAGCACCACATGGAGAAGACATACGAGCTCAAGGGATGGACAAACTCTACAGAATTTCTTGAGCTCCTGGCCCGCAAAGCTGGACGACTTCTCCGTGGAGGTGAGCCTGATTTGGATGGTGTAGCAAAGATGATTCTCAATGATTTCATGCGAGGCAAGATTCCATGGTTCACACCAGCGCCAAAAACTGAGGGTGAAGCGAACGGCAAGGTTGGAAACCGTGAAGGTAGACTTGGAGAGATGCCTCGAAAGCGAAAGCAGGAAGAGACTGTTGAAGATGAAGATGCTTCTGCCGAAGCCCAGCTTCAACGAGAGGCTGAAGCCGCGGAGAAGGCCGAGCAAGAGAGCCCTGACGGTTCCGATGAAGAATCAGAGTTCGAAGGCTTCGGCAGTGACACTGAGGAAGCACGATCAAGAAAGCCTTCGTTTGGTGCTACTGTGGATGGTGAAGATAGTGATGGTGATAGCGCCGACGATGATGTGATATCTATCGGTGGTTCTGAAGCAGAGGATGACAAACAAGAGGAAGAGGCACCTGCACCTGCAGCTAAGCAGAGTAAGGGAAAGAAGACAAAAGGCGGTCCTCCAAACAAGAAAAGGAGGACATGAGCGGCCTGGAGTCGATCAAGTTATCATAGTCTTTATCTTCATTCGAGGTACTTGCTTGCGCGTCCTCAACTAAACCCTTAATGATACCCACGTTAGTACTCGCACACCTTGAACTTCGGTCTTGCGGTGATAGGCATCTGTCTCAACTGAGATAAGCAGAATGGCTGTTACCTTTATCTCCAATGCCCCTGAGCTATGTCTTGGGAGCTCTTACTATAAGTCTTTTAATACGAACTACGGAGCACTTGTTCAAAGACTGAGCTAAGGCATATTATTTGGCGAAATAACATCCATACGTGATAATACATAAATCAAGATACTAGGCATAGAAAAGACTAAGAAGGCAAAAAGATTGCCTCCACACAGGATTGAACTATGGACCTTTGCATTACAAGTGCAACGCTCTACCACTGAGCTATAAAGGCGTGTTGATAAATAAATGTCAAGAATTAAATCACAAGAAGCCACATGCAGACAGAATTTATAATTCTGGCAAAAGGATCAAAAGGATTGCCTCTACAAGTGCAACCTCTATCACTGAGCTACAAGGGCAATCACTACTAGGCAATCACTGTCCTCGAAAGTGTAGATGTCGAGCCAGCGTGCCTCAGAATACCCTCCCACCTCACTGACTTTTGGCTTGCCTCTCTTACAAACATCTACGGTGATCTCAATGACGATGATATTATATCACTACAATTTGTAGACTACCTAGGAGATGAATTGCAAATACTCTCTCGAAGAAACCTGATGTATTAGTCGCTCCTAACAATGAATCTATACATAGATCTTGTTGCTCTTGTGCTGTACTGTAAATAGAGTAACAAATACATTAAGCCGATTTATGATATTGAAAACCTCTCGTTTATACCATATTTTCGGTCCTGTGGTTCTGAATTGTGTTAGTGATGCTATATGTATGTACCCGTCGCCCAATCTATCCTCGAGACTCCAAATATGTACTGTTAAAGACAATCCCGTCCCATCGAGGAACGGAAGCAAGGCAATGATGAACATTGAAATAGCATTCTTTTTCGTTTGAACCCGACTTTGAGAGTTGTTTCAGTTGAAATAGACATCTTAAGGCACAATATAATGGTGTTGGTTCAAGCCTGGGTATGCGAAACTAGCCGAGACATTTTCTGGTATATGTGTTTGATCAACCTCACTCGACCTATACGTGCTCTTCGCTATCGCGTCTCCTGACCAAGTGTGTCTCCAAGTATAATCCATGCGTCCTCGACGTCTTGTGGTATATCAACATGGACGATAGAGCCTTTGCCTCGTGGCCCGTATCCATTCTCATTGTCTCTCATTCGTGGAATTTCGCCAACAAGTAGAGACATCAGTCGTTCCATACCCCAAAGACCCTCGTTTTGGTTCTTGTCAAACTCAGCAATGTCATACCGCAAGTAAGAAGTGAGGCCGCCCGCTTGGTTCTGAGCTCTAGAGGCTCGAACCGACACCTTGGGCACGAAGGTTGGCCAGCCGGCAAACACAGGAGTACCACCCATCTTATCAGAGTAAACTTGCTCAAAGGCAGCAACCATACGCCGACACATGGTGGGGTCTTGAGCGACGACAATAGAACATGGCGATGTGTATCCATGCTGGTCTAATACCTTTCTCGTGTACACTGCATTTAGTGCACAATTCGTTGAGGCATCCTCGATCAAAATAGTGAGCTTTTGTGTTGGGTGCTTTCCCGTGGTTATGGGGTTGTCATTTTCAACTTCAAGGTGGAAGAATTGCTCGACAATGGCATGGAAGACCCGAGCCTCTGGTTGTCCCTGAACTTGGCTAGAAATGCCATAGTACTTTGGATGTCGAGCTACAGCATCATATAGCAATTGGGTCGAATGCCCGATGCCACCGGTGATGACCAGAACAACCGATTCATCTCCTACGGGGAGATTAGTCGTTTATACGATCAGTAATGTTCATCTTCTCTGTCCCCGCCATGAAAACCTACCCACTGCCTCTACCAATTTCTTCACCGATGATACGACAGTATCTACAATTGATAGAATTGCAGAGCCGCACAAAACAACTACCGCCACAGAACTTGGGCTTGTCTTGACATTCAGCTGCTTCTTGGTCGCCGAAATGCCGAAGAGGGTGCGTTGCAGATCTGCCAGAGTGCAGACTTGCTCGTGAGCAACAAATTCTGAGATGATGTTCGCAGCGCCAGCCACTTTTGAGGCTTCATCACGGGAGACATCCATTGATTTTGATCAAATATTTGCTGCTCAGAGTCACGCGAGACAGTTGTAGACCTCAGTGACCAATATAGAGAGGTGTAAAGGTGACAGCGTGAGCAAATGTTGACGAAGCGGAGTATCCGGAAACGGAAAATCCGACTGGCGATGGTCACAATTGGCGGCGTAAAGTCTCCCTTTGTTCTGATATTGAGGAAAACTTTAGCTGGTTGCCCAATCTAATAATGGTCACATAAATGAGTTTTGTGTCGTCTATACTCTAGTTGTTGCGCATATCATGTATCGCATCTTAAGTTGAAGTTCTCCCAAGCACACCGATATATGATGCGCTGTGCCATAGGAGCTTTTAGAATTCGGGAGGCTTGGACAGCGTGTATGGCTTCATTTGCGCCTCGGGTGTTCATCTGCGTCTCAGAACAGTGTTCATAGAATATGATTGAGAGATACTGCCTCATTTCTCTGTGTTCAGGTTGCTAAAAACACTCGCTTGTACCATCACACATGGACGTTGCTAGTGAATATTGGTAATGTAATAAGTGAGAAACTATCTCGCTGGTTTTGCCTGATGAAAATATAGTGGCGAGAGACTCGATGTGGACTTGAGACCTGGTCATCTCTTTTCGACTTTGGACCAAGTACCTCAGGTATTGATGAGTTCTTTTATCCAGGAAGCCGCATAATTTCTTAACGAACATTAAGGTATTGAACCTAGGAAAGAACCACTTACAGGAGTAGACTTCTTGTTATAGTCATGGCTCATGTGAATCTTATCCCACAGCCCTCTTCTCAATTAACCTGAACTTCTATGTTGCATCACCCGGAAGAACAAGGCGTGCCAGAAAAGAAAACATCACCGTTGGGGTAGGGTTGAGCTGCGAGTTTGCTAGGCATAGATGGAGGGCCATGAATCCATGCCTCAAATCCGGCTGCCACTGTGAGCTCAGGATCTCTGCCAGTGGCATCTGTCACTCGAAGCATCGTCTGACGACGGAATAGCAGAACAAGGCAGGTAAACAACAATGTTACCCCACTGCGGACACATTGATCTTTTCGCCTCTCCCCGAACTCCTCTTCGTTTGTTCACCTTTCATCCTCTTGTTCTGGTTATGGGTATCGTGTCAAGAACATCAACAGCAACTCTAATTTCCTTCACATATCACCTATTAGCCACTATATCCCTAAAGAAGCCTCACACGGCGTAGGCGAACTTTAAAAATGAATTCCGTCTCCGCACCTGGAGAGCCTCAGGTGGTGCGCAACGGCCTACAATCGCCTCCTGTCAACACCTCGAAAGACATGGCAAGCCGCCTCGCATCCATACCACACGATGCCCATTTCAACTATGATGTTATGTCAACTGGATCGAATATGGTATGTTTCTGCAGTGGCAATGGCTTTTGCGAAAAGAGACACTGACCATACCTCTAGAAGGCGAGCGGAAACCTGATCGATGCAACTAAGGATTTGGCCAACATCGGAGACAATAATGCTTCTTAGGGTTCGTTCACCTACACGGCTATGGCGCTGCCTTGCACCGGAGTTCAACGCTAACATGTACCGATAGTAGGAGCATACAGCCCGTCCTCACAAGGTACTATCCAAGATTGCATCACCGTGGCTCCCCGTCCTCCTAAGACGCATATGGCGCGAGGGAGCTCATCCGCTGCTCTTCGGCGAGGTGAGGACGGCCCAAGGTACGATCTCACAACACTTGCGAATCCTATCCGACCAACTAGCGGACCTCATGTCCCTATGTTGAATCTGGAACAGGTTTATGACATCTTCAATGACACGCCTTGGGGAAATCAACAAAGTGACGCAGTAGCGAAGCAGGATCCCACCAAGAGTCGTCAAAACGACAAAACTACTCAGTCTAGAGCCTCGAAACAAGCAAAGAGAAAACCCCTTGGACCTCGAGCTGGTTCGGGAGTCTCCAAGACACCCCGCCTGCTCAAGCAACCTGCCATGCAACTCAAGCGATCTAAGAATCTTCAGGGGAGGAACCCAATCGATCTCGTTGCTAGAGGAGCCACCCCAACCCCAAGTAGCCCAAGCGACCCGGCCCCTTACTATGAAGTTGCTCGTGCTCCCAATCTCAGCAGACCTATTCCCGACTTTGACCCAGCTTTGATTTCTACCTGTCCAAAGCCGCTATCGCCTTCAGAGATGTTGGATGGAGAGAAATACTTCCTCTATCAGATGGCCACGGCTCGCCATCTGGCCTTCAACGGAGTTTCGGGCCCATACCAGATTGGACACTGCTTGTGTGATGTCCATAAGGCAACCGGGAATCTAGTCAAATTTGCACGTGCCTGCACCGCTCCAAATGGCGAAAGATTTTGGCGTCATCTCATGACAAATGCGTCTATAAAGGCTCACGATGGGTCCAGAATGTCAGGCAAGCCTGTTGCACTCTCAAACGGAGCCCTGATTTGGATGGCAGATGAGAAGGGCAAGGTTATAGCCCCTGAATGGACATTCAACGAGCCCCAGTTCTTGCCTGGATCCTCGGACGATCAAGAAATGGGAGGACATCCGAAGCAAGCTCAGCAGGAGACCAACCCAATCCACCCTGGACTCAAGACTACTAGCAAAGATCCCTTTTGGTGGTGAACGACACCACATCGTTACCAAGTTGTATGGACGGAGTGAAGAGCCCTGAGAGAATATTTGTGCACATCCCCGGGAATGGCCATGTTCAAGCTTGGGATCTACTCGAGTCCCTTCAGTCTCTGTATTCATAAAACGAAGTTCATACCGAGTATGAGTAAAGAACTGTGTTTGGATTGTTTTGACCCGGGGGGTCTTGGTTTATACGCTGATGCATGGCCGGAGCTTGTTGTTAGTTGATCTCTGGATTTGGACTTACTCGATTTTGAGTTTTGATGAAACTCTGCCTGGCCATGATATTAAGTGGCGATTCATAGAATTGGAAGCAGGAATGCGTTTCTACCATTACTAGGTAATAATAATGCTAATTGCCAATGATTGAGTGGTAGTTGTCGAATCAAGTGGTTATGATTGATGATTACGGAAGAATTGCGCACCGACCTCGATAACATCATCGAAAAAGGATGCCCACACTAAGTTGGTTTGGACGCCACTTCTGCTCTTCCCACGCCAACACGCCGTGTTTGTGTATCATCAACTCTTCTCGTCTTCATTTTTGCGTCTATATATCACTGTTAGACAAAATGGGTTCTTCGTCTTCGAAAGTCGCCAAAGGTGCTGCACGAAAGTATCCCGCTCGTGCTCCTGGAGCTGCTCTCCCGCAAGCAGTAGCACGCCAACCAAGGGCAGAGGCACCAAGACCAAAGTCAAAAACCTTGGGCAACAGCGCCAAAGACGACGGTAAAACAATTGGAACTTATTACATCTACTGCGGCAACTAACACGTATCTGTAGCTGTTCGTGCTGACGCCATGGACCCCGATTTCCCAACTGGCGACTTCTCACGCCGTCTACACCAGATGGGAATCGCTGACTCGAACCCTACATATTCTCCTTCGTCTACAGCCGCGACCCCTCTCGGATCTTCATCCCCTCCAGGACCTAATTTTGCACCGAGTCGAAGCAATCCAACCCTCGTAGCACTCTCAGCTCGAGATCGACTTCAAGACGAAGCGGAAGAAGATTTCGCAAATATGGGACGCGAGGGCCGACGATTCCTAGATATGAGGACTTTAGTGGATGCTATGAAGTTTCGCGATCGAGGTATACACGAGAAGGATATTGAGTCAAGATTAAGGATACAACCGGGGCTGTTGAGCAAACTCGGACAGGAGAAGACCTTTTCGCATGTGACAAGTCCGAACTGAGGGCAAGGTACGAGGGAATAGATGGAAATTCATCACGATATCCGCAAGGAAGAATGTGACAAGTGTATTATGGTTGTACAATATGATATTTCTCGTCGCTCAGGAGTGGCAACAAACGATACCCAGAACATACCCCCAAAGGCCCAGGTTGCTGTTACTGTTTTGCTTTGACCTAGAGCCTACCTTATATCCTCTACCACGCAGCATGTCCACCATCCATGCGAAGATCAGCACCCGTCATGAAGCTACTCGCATCGCTCAAAAGAAAGACAGCAGCACCGCGATACTCTTCTGGAGTGCTTAGACGGCTGAGCATGTTCTCTTTGGGCCACCTCTCGCGACGATCAGGATAATCGTTGAAGAGGGTTTGAAGCATCTGGGTCAGAATGTAGCCAGGGGAGAGGGTGTTGACACGGATACCGTATTCTCCCCATTCCATTGCAAGATTACGGGCGAGCTGTACGACTGCAGCTTTGGAAGGGTTATAAACGCTGGTAAAAGGTGTTAGTAGCTGGAAGTCAGAATCGGAAATCGTGCTTACGGCGCGAGCATGCCCTTGTTGGCAATGGTTGCGCTCATACTGGCAATCATGACAATACTACCAGGCTGTTTGAGGCGAATCATCTGACGAGCAGCTGCTTGGGCAGTCATGAAAGCCACAGTGAAGTTGATGCTCATCATTTGTTCGGTTTCTTCCATCGAGTAGTCGATGGCTGGTGTTTCGTGGTTGATACCCGCAGCAGCGATGAGTCCATCCAGACGACCTGCGCCGTCGGCGATATCCTCGAATATGCGATTGAGACTTGGGACATCCCTTACATCGACTTGATGGTAATGAAGTGAGGTACCAAGTTCATGCCCTCGGTCTGAGACCTGTGAGAAGTTGGACTTTGGATCCTCCACTGGCGAGGGCAGTCTATCAACGGCGTGGACTATCATAGTTAGAATTTAGCAATTGATATACTACTACTCTTAAAGATCTCTCTCACCAGTAGCTCCGGCTTCAAGAAGAGCTTCAATCTGAACAAGACCTAAACCTCTTGCGCCTCCCGACACGACAATGACTTTGTCTTCGAGGCTGAACTCTGGTAGTAAGTGAGTCTGACTCTGCGTCGTATTGCGTTGAGAAGGAGGTTGGTGAAAGGCACGAATAGCTACTTGGACATATCTCGTTGTTTGGCGAGGAAAAGCTTGTCTCTGGAGAGGCTGGCGAGCCAGTGTTCGAAGAATTGGAGAGAACTTGTTCATTGTGGAGGCTTATGAGGCTGGCGATGCCACAGATGCTTACAGATATTCTAGGATAGACTTCGTTCAGTGGTAGCTCGGGTCGCTTTTGTACGAAAGTCAATGGTAGCTCCGGATTACATGCGATAGCCTTGAGGGGAGTGCACAGTACGGATATTTCTAGGGATGTCAGTATGTTCTTCGTCACCTCTACTGCACTACAAAGAATTAGTCACGAGGGATATTCATGCCCCAGAACGGACACCATCATCAATTCAGACATTGTGAGGGTGTGTACGAAGAGAATGTGCCTCCGTTTTCAGAATGAAGTCGACGACAGGCCAAGCTTTCCTATCCCCGGAGCCACTAGGACGTTATTGATCATCCCGGTGAGGCCCGGGTTTCCTTGCATGGTTAAATCAGGTCCTGGCTGAGCAAGGTTCGCCGTCAGCCATTTGACCCCTTACCGTGGCTTACACTTGATCTCCAGTTGTGTGTGAAGTTTTAGGTGCAAGTGTGATGAGCATATACTCTGACATGAACGTCTCCCTCAGAGAATCGGTTGTCCTATGACTCCAGATAGAAGAAGTCAAAAGAGAGACCGTTGCTGAGGATGCAGGTCAGAGCATTTCGGGTGATGGTTGCGTTACAAGGGGAATCGCGAGAGTCACCTCCGGAGCTGCACCCCGCCCCTAGCTTTTGAGCTCCTGTATAAACAACTGTTCAGCTGCATCTCAGCCCTTGAATCCAATTCGTTCTCCCGCAGTAGCTCTGAATCTGGCATGGATTAGAATGTTGACTGCGGTGAAGGTGGTTCGTTCATTTACTACGACTGCGAAGATCTTTTGTTGGCATTCCTTTGAGTATCATGACATAGACTGTTGATGCATGATGCATCAGCCCTGGTTATTGAATGAACGAGAGTCAGTCTCAGGCCCTGTACCCTCCAAAACGCCTGGATATGTGCTGTTCACGGCCGACCTCTACATGGATACCAGTGTGACACCGCGTCACGAGGTATCGTTGAAAAGAGGCACCCCGTAGAAAGAGGCCCTCTTGGTCTCATTTCCTCGGTGTTGATGGCGCCGAGGCAGATATCCCTACTACGCCTTGCCTTACTCTAAATAGATCTACACAGGGTTCATTGCTTTGTAACGAATATTTTGGTTGTTCCATCGATGATACTCTATCATGTGGATACTTTGAGAAACATAACGGATAACAAATCATTATTATCTCAACACGCTCAATTGGTATTTATTGAATATATTGGAATCAACTAGCGTAGATAATATTGGTAGTCGAGGTGTAAATGGTTCTTGCGTGGAACAAAATTTACATGTCACAAATGTGGAATTTGGAGGAGCATATCAGCAAGTGGGATAGAATGACCCCGCGTGCCGATTCTATCAATCAAGACTTGTTCTTATAATTGCCGAAAGGGGTGTCTTGCATTGGGGATAAGACCTTGTGGACAATGCTTGGGACGCCAGCCGGCATAACTACCGTAGTTGCCTGATATGGTAACCCGGAATCCTTTTAGTGCAACTATAAGCATTGTACGTCAACTGCGATCACATAGACAGAGCTTATAAGTTAGACAGAAAGTCTACAAGCTTCTGGCATGTTAAACTTAAAGTTGCGGTCATGCATAAAGGTTACTTGGCCCAGATTTGTCGTACGCATGAGCCACAGAATCCTGCAATAGCCACTCATGACTCCCAAGCGCAGTATCCTAGAGCTCTAAAGCCTGTTGATTTGCCCCAGGATGTATTCCTGAAGAAGTCCAATGTCATACTGAGACTTGCTTTTCCTAAACCTTGCATCAGGTTCTCATTCATAGCCAATATGCTACTTACCAAAGCACACCCTGATAGCTGACTAGACAATAAGGACTATCTGCGAGTTACTGCGATTCATATTACCAGCAACGGATGAAATTCGAGGCCTAGGTATTGTAAGCTTTTAAAGCAGTACATAGATCATCAACGAAGTAAAGGAGTGACTGGCATCTGAATTATCATGAGAACTGCCAACAATCTGAGTTAAATTGCAAAATCAAGAGGACGCATTAACGCCTTTTCCCAAACCTCCAAGCATGACAGTATGCTCTTTTTTTTTTGAGTCGCCTCGGTTCGCATGTCCTCTGTGACGACCTCCAATGAGGCCTTCGTCAGCGGTCAACAAAATGATCAAAAACATAAACATATGAACGAGATACACCCTAACCACACGTATGACCACCAAACCGATAGCCTTTTGAAGTTGCCTTACACCAGTCTTATGCTTTGTATCATTTCCACCGCAGATGAGGTTGCTGCCTTCTAAGCACTGTCGATCCACTGGTAAACAGTGACTAACGTGGTGTAGACCATAGCGATGAAGCCAACGACCATGACAACAACGTCAATGACCTTGGCCCTGGTTGTCTGAGCAGCTCCTTTGTAGTGCAAGTAAGCTGGGTAGATGTAGACCAAGGGAACACAGGCAAAGCTGCCAATCAATGCCACAAACTTATCTAAGTCACTGGCACCAACTATACTGACACCGACGCATACGCCTACAAGAAGGGTTCTGAGAGCATTTTTCTTCCATTTGATTGCAGCACTCTTCTTGCCAGTTGCACGCTCACCAAATACTGAGGTTTCGATAATACGGGCAGCGGGGAAAAGCTGGACAGGATCTCCGGCGAGAACGGCAATTGAATACAGGAACTGGACTGCGTTGACAAGAGGAGAATCCTGAGGGAAGTTGGAAATGACTTGAATCTTGGTATCCTCGCCAAAAGTCGCATAGCAGAGTGCTCCCACAGAGGTGAAGATGATCGTGATGATAAACATGACCAAGTAAAGGAGATTAGGGAAGTGCTCGGGTCTCTTCATGCTTGACTGGATGGGCAGGATAAGTCCAATTCCTTCAAAAGTGAAGATACCCGAGCCAATGGTCAAGGTGAAATCTCTTGGGTTGAACAGCTTCACAGTCGAGTCCATGCCACGGTGAGAAAGTGCCGCAATGTCGTAGTACCAGATGTACACGATTCCAATCAAAATAAAGACATCGGCGAGAAGGGCGGCGGGTCCAAGTTTTGAGATGTTTCGGATCAGCGCAAGAGGGACAAGGGCGACCAACTGCAAAGCAATCAGACTGGGTACACTGAACATGAACTCGCGGTGGTTGGCGGTCACAGCGTCAAGAAAAGCATAGAGGTTTTCAGCTGTGAAGATGAGGCCAGCGCATACAAATCCAAGCTGGGAGACGGCAATCGAAGCGAGAACCAGACTTCTGAATCGAGGCCCAACAATGGCTTCACCCAATTCTCCATAACCGCCTCCATAAATCTGTCGGCAGTCAAGAAGAAGACGGAAACATCCGCAGTTGACAAGGGACAATACAATGAGAGTGATTGATGAGAATAGGATGCCACCATTGCGGAACGCCTTGGGCAAGAACATGATTCCAGTTCCGATGAAAGCCTTGATGAGGGTGAAAAACGTCTTTGTGGTTGTAGCGTCGCCCGTCTTGCGCATTCGTTTAGAGCTTCGTCTTCTGCCAAGGAGGGGTCGAAGTTCAGGTGGCTGTTCCACATCGCCGTCTTCTCGATCATCAATGGCAGACTCGTCTTCGCTGTCGGCATCTTCGAGATCTTCGCCGGCAAAGCTTCCGTATAGGTCGAGGAAATCGACAAAGTTCTTGGCGACAATTGTGTAGCCACTCATGCGTCTCTGCCGGGCACGTCTTTGAAGGTGGTATCGTCGAAAGCCGCCGGGCTCCCGCTGCTCGGAGTGGCTCAATTCGTCTTCGGCAGCGAGGGGAGGAGGTGTATGATGGGAAAAGGTGGCAGCGCGGCGGAGGGAGTTGGCCCGAGCCTTGATCTTGAACATGTCGCGATGCATGTCGCCTCCTTGCAAAAGGAGCGAAGATTCGACGGGATCTCCTGAAATGTCGTTGTTGTCATTGCTGGCAGACCCCGAAGCGGAAGGGTTAGCAGGACCAAAGGCAACATCGGGCTCGGCGGAGTAGCCATCTGGGAGATGCCTGTCGAGGATGGCAGCTTTCCGCTTGCTTGTCTCGCTGCCCAAGCTGCTGGGTGTTCCGTCAAAATTGGCGAACTCAGCCATGATTGTGGGTTTTCGAGAGGAGATTTACAGTCGTGACGTAGTTCCTGCAGAGCTTTATGGCTGTTGCTGCAACAGGGTGAACAGTAAATGACAGAAGATGGAGTCTTAGAATGGTCAATCACGAGTAGTCTTCAGCTGTGTTAGCCGTCACTGCAAGTGTCAACAGACATCCGCTGGCGATGAGAAAGGAAATGGTATAGTTGCAAAGAAAACATTGAAAACGGCGAACAATCAAGAGCCTCCAGGTTGGGTCGTTCAGTTGTTGTATGACAATCGGGGTCGGTGAATGTCTCTCCCGGTACGCCTAGCTCCTTAAGGTTTGGGCCAGTGGGGTCGACGATCCACGTGCATCAAGACCGCAGAAGTACTCGATACTTTTTCAGCCCCATCTCCCAGAGACGAAACGCTGATATCTACTACAGCCCAAAGTCGAAGTTACTTGGCTCGATCGCTTCAACCGGAAACTTGATGCAACCACCTGAACACCACGCATGGCATTGAACCTGCCTGATTTGACATCACGGAAACTTCTAGAGAATACCTTACCAAGACTGAAGCTTCAGTTAGGTACACTTGTGTCCAGGGCGAGGCAATATGCAACATCGATATCAAGAACGGCAGTACTGTACCATTCCAATGCTGCATCAAGCACACAGATATGTGTTTGTTAGTAACATCTTTTCTTTACTGCGGTCTAGTTTGACCTAATAGAGTGACATAAATGGATGGACACTGTCAGCCGCAGAAGCTTAAGCTCGGTGATAATCGGATAGTCCGAATGGCTTGTGGCAGAACACAAGCTTTGAAGAATTCGACAGCTCATCCCATCTACCTCTGATGTTGTACTCCGTTCAAAATGGGGCAATTTCGATCGTGTCCACCTAGGGCGGTTAACCGAAGAAAAGCCGACAAACTTTGGCAAATTCCTCCTCAGGCACGTAGTGCTAAACCCATTACGCTTGACGCGCCTGTCCTTTGCAGCCACCGGAAAGCTCACTCACCAACCTCAAATCCGACCCTCAAACTCATCGCAACCATTCAAGATGAGCTTCGTCCACCTAAACCCCCGCCCCATGCTCGAGAAGCTTGTCGGGAACCCAGTTCTTGTCCGCCTAAAATGGGGCGAGGTAGAGTACAAGGGAACGCTGGTGTCCATCGACAGCTACATGAACATTCAGCTCTCCGGCACCGAAGAGTACATCGAGGACAAGCCTACTGGATCACTAGGCCAAGTATTAATCAGGTAAAAATTTTCTTACCCATCTTGCATTCTCAGAAACGCGATGCTAACCACGAAATCCAGGTGTAATAACGTGCTGTGGGTGCGTGGTGCGGATGCAGGAAGCGACGCTGATGCCGCTATGACCGGTTAATCTACGTCTGCGGTAAAGGAACTGTGAGAGGGAGAGGAATGAGACAGGATGCTCCTGAAGTTTGGAGAGCCTTGGTCTGATACGAGCCTGATTCCCGTGGTCCATGCGACACCGCCTTTTCAATCATCATCAAGCCTGTGTCACAAGCCGAAACCATGTATTCACAGACGCCTCGTTGCGAGGAAGCAATTGTCGACTTGTTTCCAAATTTTCAAAGGCATCTTGGGGCGGACTGCCTATGACGGTCCACAGTTTGGCAATATTTGCTATAGCCACAATCTAATTATAAACTGTGAAGATTACTTTTATGCATCAAGAAACATGTCTTTGAAATTTGCTGGCCAGCTCTCAGCAAGCTACTCGATGCCCTCCTAGCACCCTCCACCCAAACAATGCCAGCACCATTCTCAGCAAACATTCGGAACCCTGCTTGTTTGGGGTTAAGAGTTATGATAGTACCTTTTTTTCTTTTTCAATTTCTTTTACGGTAGGCGCCTCTCGTCGTCGCCGACAAGGGTGCGTTGATATCCCGAATTGTCATACCGTGTAGGGGAAAGCCAATAGAAACAGTTGCGCGGGGCTCTTCTTCTCAATAAGGTACTAGTAAGTCAAACCACCATCGAACGTATGGATGTTGGCACTTTTTAGGCAATTTAGGAAAGCTAGATGAATTGCTCAGCAAGGCTACAGTACTAGATGAGCTGAATCATGGTCATCTCAACTTGGTCGATGAAGCGAGCAACATCGTCTGTTACCCCTGTCGAAAAGCCACATTATTATCCGTCCAGAGCTCACCTCCATCAGGCAGGTGAGAATCAATATAACTCTTCAGGAACCACAGTGCGTCGTTCTTCCCTGGCTCTTGAGTAGTTTCAAGACGCTTCTGGGGAGGTTTCGCCCCCATCTCCCCGTGAGAAGAGACACAACTCCAGAGGATAGTCTGCATTTTCATCAGTAGACTTCATGAGACTCAATACACCACCTATATGCTCTGCTCAAGCACAGCTCTTCTGTTAACTGAGATGGTGAATAAAGGGAGTGCATGCTGTTCTGTTGCGGATGACCGGGTTCCCCACGCCACACTCTTGCGATTCGCGGTCTCCAAGGTATTTGTCTTTATTATGACAGAAAATCCTTCTTTTATACCTGTAGACTGTCAAGTCATCCTGCTTGCTTCAAAGTTGCCTCTGCTTGGATGTGGAGTTTGACATTCAAAGCCTGGCGTAAAGTGCATGAAATGTCATCACTCAAAAGTAGACGAAATACAGTGTTGAAATAGACCTGTGTGGCAACTCAAGGGTACCAAAAGACCAGGTCTTGACTCGATAAGCTTGGATTTCTTGCAAAACTACCAGGATAAAGACGTGGAAGTATAAGGGCGTTGTAGATGCTGTTTGGAATTTGTGCCAAGCGAGGAATACGTACTTCGTTTAAAAGGCTACAAATCTTAGCAATTTAGTTTTCAGGAGTCTCATAAACATACGATTTGGGTGAAGTTTGCCGTCGAGATAGTTGGCAGACCCAAGCATAAACATACTGTTCAAGACTATCCACAACAAAGGTTAAATTGTTTCCGGCCAACTATCGAACAGCTCATAGAGCTATGCCAGTGAATATAAGGACCAGAGTTTCAGAAATCCATACCCTTGATCATTTCTTATGCGTGGAAGTCAGCTATAGCTAGTTGGAGAGTTGATTATAGCTGAAGAGATTCGCTAAAGGCGTCACAGACACCCGTCTCTGATTCTACCATTGAGGCTAGCACACTTCTAACTGAGGTGCCGGTAGCCCCAAAAAGTATCCAGTCTTGTACGTTGTTCTCCTACCCGTGTAGTCGAAGGTCCTCGATCGTTTGGTGAAAGTGTCTGCCTTCCATTGGCCAAGATCTGAAGTACACAGCGGAGCCAGCTCCAAGCCTCGGAGACAATGTTGTGCATCGTTGGATTTTAATGATTTTTGCTAGCTGATTGTCACTTGTTAGCATTGGATGACTGAGCCAGCCGCGCATGGCGGTTTCGACTCCTCCATTCTCTCCACATAAAAAGATTCTATTGGTGGTTGGTTCATCAATATCTGTTGCCAAGCACAGTTTGGCTCTTAGAAGCGGCTGAGGAACAGGTCCATCTGCCAAAGAGAAAGTGGAGTAGTCTCTACATCAGACAGTTGTCAATTGTAATGCTCCTTCAGAAAAGCTGACTGACTTCTCCTCGAAGAGAAACTGGCCATGATGGTTAGGGGTGTTGCCGCGGACTTGATTCGTTGTTACGCTATTTGTAAATAAGGTAGAGAATGCCCTAGTGACTTATATTGCAGAAAAAGTGTGCAGTAATAGAATAGACAATGGTAAAAAAGTAGTTAGCTTTAATAAAATGAACAGGTAAGGAGGCTAGGAATTCTTTAAAAATTCTTCATAGATAGAACTTGGAATATAAATATATAACCAAGTTGCGTTATTAATTACCTATTAAGGAAAGTCAAGATGGCCGAGTGGTCTAAGGCGCTGCATTCAAGACACAGTCTTAGACCTAGTTAACTAGGAAATTCTGCAGTATCGAAAGATTCTTGGGTTCGAATCCCAATCTTGACAAATGATAAATTTTTTCCTTTTGTAATATTAAAATAAACACTAACGATATGTGGTTTTATTGAGCTACAGATGTAAAATTAGTCAAGATGGCCGAGTGGTCTAAGGCGCTGCATTCAAGACCCCGTCTTACCTGGTTAACTAGGAAAATCTGCAGTATCGAAAGATTCTTGGGTTCGAATCCCAATCTTGACAACGTTTTTTTAACCCTCCCTTGTATTCCCCTTTTTAGTTATTCACAGGTTTTCCCTTATCTCCCTCCCTTTGAAGAACTCGCATTATAGCCCATTGGGTATAAATTAGCAGCTGGCAAATGGTTGGTTGCGTGCTGACTTCCGAGAAGCCCAGCAGTGGGTCTCTGGAAGCGGGGTAAGAACTGGGCGCTGTGTGCCGCGAATCTGGGGAAGCGGGGCTTTAGCGGACTTAGTGGAGACGCTTCAGGGTGCTTGTATGCTAGCGCCAGTGATTAATGGACAGCACGCGACTTGTAAGAGTGCAATGAATCGCTGCAAGTTGTAGGGGGGACAGAGAGTTTGAAATCCATAACAGAAGTACTTGCGAGGAATGTCGCCGACATGTCATCCTGCATAGACGAGCAAAAGGAGCGGGCGGCCAGACACACCGTTTCCCTGTCTGCGTCCTGCATCTGTTCTCTGTTTTTAGTAACTGTGCCACACGTCGTTGTTTTTGGTGCATGGTACCCCAGGTGCTGTTACGACGATTGAAATTAAGATAACAAAGCTGCGTATTACTGCAGACTTCACGGCTGTGATGCACTGAACATGAGATTCTTGTCGCTCTTGATCAACCCTTTTTTGAAAACTGGGCTGACACTTGCATTTTACGTAACACACGAAACGAAGCAGGGTCACATTTGTTGATTTGACTGCGTGGAAAACATGCCACTTACTGCTTGTTAGGTACCGGAGGGGTTATTGGGTTTCAGTCGCCCAGTGTCGGCTCCAGCTTGTTTGATTTAATTTCATTTGATTTGCGTCCCTGCAGAACCACGTAGTCACAATTCCCTATATTCCACTAGTACATGATCATTACGCTGGGTCAGGAAGCGCAATCTTCACAGCGAGGAACTATGTATGATCATGTTTGAAGTCTCATCGAAAACCGAAGCTTCCAGATCAATTTCGAGGATTGATTCGCTGCCATTTCTCTCAATCCGGGATGAAACCGCACATCTTTGCTACCCAAGACAACCAAACCAACAAGCCACCATCCCGCTTGGAACGGCTGAATCTCGACTCGAAGCGGCCCTCCGGCACCACGACCTCAATCTCCTGGATCGCCCCCTGCTCTTCCCCGCGTCCAACGACAATGACCTCTGAGGTGTTCGATGGCATG
The DNA here is from genome assembly GCA_013759125.1 of Fusarium sp. NRRL 53293. NCBI lineage: Eukaryota > Fungi > Ascomycota > Sordariomycetes > Hypocreales > Nectriaceae > Fusarium > Fusarium sp. NRRL 53293. Next base: position 65,622 of record JABSTN010000229.1, read on the forward strand.
GCAACCTTCACATGGGAGTTTCCCCCTTGTCGCACGTATCTCTCCACCTAAGCTGCCCTGCCCTGCGCCTCGCGACAGGTACTTGACTGTTTTCAGAACCGCCTTGACCAACCGTGAGCAGCGAGCTATCAAGTCATGAGGGTCGAAGCTCGACGTAATGGAGGGCATGGACCTAAGGAGTGGCGAATCATCGTCTGTCTCGGCCTGCAGGACAGTTTGAGGTTGGGGGGAGATTGCAAGCCATCCGCATTCAAGTGTAACCTTGTCGGTCAGCACAGTATTTGTCTTACTATGTACCGCCACTTACAGCGATTTATGCTTACACCAACAAGTATCTCCCCGTCCGTTCACCATGATCGGTTGCTTGTCTACTGTACTCGTCTGGATGTCGCAGTCTCCCTACCGTGCAGGTTGATCATCCAAGCGCTGTTACCCCGCTCGATCTTGTACAAGCAGTCATTCAGTCATGGTTGCACGTATATAATAGAGTCAGTAGCCGTTTCCTGCTTGTTCCTGACTTCTGTCTCTTTCATCCCAATCGAATCAATTCTATAAATACCATTCTCTTCAACTTCATTCTCCCCGCCTTCACATCCTCCCAACAACTTCAACACCTTTTTTCCACACTTGTCTTACGAAACCATCAAATCCGGTCCAACACGTCGATTGAATCAACCAGCAGTTAGTAAAACCCCCCCAAAGTACCACCAAGCTCGACCTGACACCCAGTACTAGATATCTTAACTCCCTTCACCACAAATACACAAGATGCCCGTCCGCGTTCCCAAGCTCCCCGCTGCCAAGCCTTCAGAGATCTTCTGCATGGGTGCGGCTGGTGTTGGCGTCTTGACACCTCTCTATCTTGTCATGCCTGGGGCTGAGGAGCGTTTATCCAACCAGACCAACAAGTGGGCTCCACGATGGGAGAGGAACGTCAGCTACTTCATTCCTCCCATGGAGAAGGGCGTCCAGCGCATCGAACCTCCCGTGTCTAGAATGGTCCAACGTGTTGAGGACCGTCTTCCCCTTGAAAAGATGGCCAAGTCAGTCGACAAGGGTATCCGAAGTGGTATCGCTCGATTCAATGGCGAGACCAAGCCTTGAGAACATATTTCATCTATCTGCGACCAGCCAGGTTTTACCGCGCGGGCCTTTCCTTTGTACATTATCATTAGCATACCCCGGGTAGATGGCACGTCGTTCACGAAACCCCATTCATGAATTCCATGATCTTATCTTCACATGTACACCTTTTTAAACTTATGGTGACTTCTGCCTCGATGAAACTTCGCGTGGCTCATAATGTGTGAAGTTCACTTGGGTCTTGATCACCTTGTGCGTGTTTTTAATCTCGGTGTATTGTTCGCATTGGTTTCAATCTCAACCTGCGGATTGCCCCAAATAGTATTTCATCTTTCACCATTCCAGGATTTAATACCGCAGCTTTAGCACGTCCTCGCGCCTGGATTAGTCTCGTCGCCCTTTTCACAATTAATTGATCGCCGCCTTCATCCGCCTAGTATGCCGTACGTAAGTAGACTCAGCTGACACTCTGCAGACTTTGTGTGACGACCACCATCACGCCGTTTCCTCGTCCCATATAATACTACTTGATATCAGAACGAGGCTCGAGAGAGATCATCACAATACACATAAGATCAAGTCAACACCATACGACGGTGCATGTCCATATCGTGTTAATTGTACTGATAGTGATAAGACATGGCTTCACGAGTCGACATTCTCGGTACCCTTACGCCACATTCATTATGTATCCGTCTCCCGACTCTGTATCTCCTGTAAAAAGCATGTCTGCTTCGAGATACTACACGGCCCCTATGTAATGGTCATGAGGCTTAAAGCATGTCGTGATGAGTGGAACCTTGGTGCGACACATCCTAGCTCGATAGCTTCAATCTAACAATCGACCCCAGCTGAGTCTGTGTGGATACCCTGACGAACAGTGTTATTAGAAGTGCCATGGGCCGACACCTTTTCCGGGATATCGTGGTCGCAGCGCTAAGAGACCAAGTCAAGTGGTGAGATAAGGCTATTATGCTTTCACCTTCTCTCTATGGTCGCACCGCCTTCTGCGAGCTAGGACACTTGTAATCGACACCTCATTAACTCCATCAGAATGACCGCCTTGCTTCGTGGGTCCGCCTTCATCACAGGCGCAGCCTCCGGTACGTCCCGCTATTTGCTCATTACATACTATCGCCCCGCAGTTCACTATGCGCCGTGGCGCGCGTGGCCAAGACGGACTCGAAGCTACTCGTTTAGTGCCTTGTTAGAGTCTCCATCGCTTATATGATCGTCATTAGGTATTGGGCAACAGACGGCCATCGCCTTTGCCCAGCATGGAGTCACAAAGCTAGCATTGGCCGACATCAACCAAGACGCGCTAGATATATCCGCCGGATCTTTGAAGAAACAGTTTCCCCATGTCCATATTCTACCGGTGCATCTCAATGTTCGTGACTCCACGCAGGTCAAGGAAGGGATTGCCAAGACAATCGGAGAGTTTGGTCGTCTGGACATTGCTGTGAACAATGCCGGTATTAGTGGCAGTGGACGAAAGACGCATGAGCTGGAAGACGATGAATGGCTCGGAATTCTCGATGTGAATTTGCAGGGTGTGTATCGATGTCAGAAAGAAGAGCTGGATGTCATGGTAAATCAAGAGTACGTCTACCAAGAGATGATGAATCGAAACGAGTGAAGAGCTAAATCTTCTCATAGAGATTTGGGGCCTCGGGTAGGCCGCGGAAGGATCATTAACGTCGGAAGCATGTTTTCTGTTGTGGCACCAAACAACCAAGACCATACTGCATATGCAACTGCCAAGCATGGTATGTTGTGCAATACCTCTGCTGGCCACAGTCCGTTCAAGCACTGATAGACCATTAGGCATCATTGGCTTGACCAAGGCTGACGCAAACTCGTACGGGCCTCTAGGCATCCGTATCAATGCCATCTGCCCAGGTTATGTTGAGACACCTCTGCTAACGAGTCTTATGAGTCGTGATCCAGACTCACCACTCGCAGTGGACTTGTCAAGAACTCCTTTGAAGCGCATGGCCACTATGGAGGAGGTAGCAGATGCCATAGTCCTGTTGGCTTCTCCCATGAGTAGTTACATGCAAGGTGCCAGTATGATCTGTGACGGGGGGTTTACCAGTAACTAGTCTGGACGCTCGTAGTCTGGTAGTCGCTAGATCAAGATCTAGGCATAACATATACCCGCTAACAGGAATTGAATTATCTGGATCATGCTTGCATATCTATGTAGACTCTGAAAAGTCACGATTAGCTAAGTCTACTTCACTGATGATGATTTCATTTGACCTTTTTGATTCCAAAGCAGCACGTACTGTGGCTTCCTTTACCCATAAAGCCTTATTCGATTGTCTGCTTCATATCTCGATATCGTGCTTTGGCTGCCACAGTAATGGAAGTAAGTGAAGGAATTGTGGAAATGCTTCGCTGATTTGGCAAAAGCCCAGACCAAGCGTTTTCATTTGGACGTATGCAAAAGTGTTCTCATGACACCTAGCTTTAATGTACAATTTCATATAGATACAGACTTGTTCATATCCCACAAAGATAAAAATAGCAAAATCAACTTTGCAAATCCAAAATAACACAACAGAATAAAGCAGGCATGAACGTCCTTGAACACCTTGCAGAAGACACGGTAACGCAGCAATAGCACCTAACCAAAATTAAAAAAGTCAAGAGAGTAGTTTCTCTGCTCATCGTTGTTCCCGTCATTCAGACGTGTTGTCTTGCCCAGACTTGGACCGTATTCCTGCATCCTCCCTGAACCTACAGGCCCAACGCTGGTACTCGTCCAGTTTGTACCGATATGAGGGAGCTTACTGGATGAAGACTCATGCACACCACCCTCACCACCCCCGAACTTCGGGGGCTCCTTTGCTGAGCTGAAAGCAGCCATTCCTGACATGATACCACTCGACATCGCGGCACTCTGATTCAATACCGAACTGGCACTGAGACCAGCAGTTCCGGTAGACCAGTCTATGGCACCATGAAATTGACCTTGTGGAAAAGAAGGCTGCATATTGGGTAGGCCCCAGTTGTCATGTAATGGGTTGCCGAGGTTCGTAGCATTGAGTGTGCTGACCATGTGGCCTGTAGCAAGTTCGGGATGATGCATATTGACCGCGTTCGTCCCCACCATCGTTAAGCCAAGTTCCGGCTGGCTATGCAAGTTTATGGGGAAAATGGTTGTATCAAGCGGTGATTGGCTTTGTTGGCCATACGTCAGAGATAGAGGTGGTCCCGGTTGCGATGTTATACCAGGATATGAAGGTTTCGATGAGGCATAGTCAGAGGTTTGTCGGTGAACAGAAGGACGCCTTTTCTTAAGAGGTTGGCTGAAGTCAGTATCGGCTTCTCGCCTGACAGGAACAACAGGAACTGAGGTATTGCCGTCATAAGAGACGCCGCTCCTCGCACTACTGGCACCAATACTAATGGCCTGCTGCCCTGCGCTGCCGCTGCGCGACCGTGAAATGTCAGTCATGCTGCTACGAATCTGCTCAAGTACAGCCTTGAGCAAGTCATCCATCCTGCTGGCCGGATGGTATGTAGCGCTCATGTCGCCAACAGCATCGGATAGAATTTCAAGATAGCCGATATATGTCTGGCGATTTGGCTCATTGCGCTGGTAGGCAAGTGCAGCAATCAACGCTATTGATGCAGTACCAGCATGCTGCATTCCCGTAATAAAAATCTTTCGCCCGTCGAATCTTTGACGATGCTGCCAGAATATTCGAGCCACACGAATCGCTTGCTGAGTACATATACTGCGGGCCAGCGATGTGCGGCTCCCATGAACCACGCGTTGACGGTCATCGGTAGACATGGACGACCCCTCAGCAGTGAAGTGGTGCCCGGGGCTTTCTGAATTTGCCTTTCTGTCGCTTTCAGGACTTGGATGCGATCCCGTGCTCGAACTGTCGCCAGAAATGGAGCCATATTTAGCCCATGGTCGATGCAGTAAAATCATAGTTACATGATATTGTTGGTGTAATAGGAAGAAACTGTAAGGAGCTGTCTTGACATTGCTCGGCTTCCATGCCATGCGGTCAGGCAATCGCCTATACCAATTTTGAAGTTGTCTGTCGAGATTAATGACCTGTAGATATCTGTTTTCCTCGGCTTCATTAGTCGCAAAGCCGCCGGTCTGTTCCGTCACTTTACTGGAGTTGCTCAGATCACGTATTTCGACGATTCGTCCGGCCAATTCCATCAACTCAATGAGCTGCTCGTAAATTTCAGTTGTCAAATCCATTCTAGGAGCATCGAGCCCGAAAGAAGCAAGCTGGGAAAATCGGTTTGATAAAAGGTCGACGTCTTGGCTTTTGATAGCCAATGGCCTACCCAGAAACAACCCCCAATATCTGTCATAGATTACACATGCCTGCATGACCATATTTCGAATTTTGGTGTCTTGCTCGGACATGCTGCTGGTGCAATCTAAGTGAAGGCCAATATCAAAAGCAAGGCGATTTGCCATTCCTAGACACAGTTAGCCGAAAGAAAATCCAAAAACATGGACATTGATCAAGGCTCACCAGAGTACATCCAGCCGGTATTATCTCTACCAACACCGCATTCAAGATCCCCAAGCAACAATAACGCCTGAACACTAGGGATTCCACCAGGACGCTCGAGCTCGATGTCAAGCATGTGTTTGGCTTCTCGATGAAGAGAACTTTCTCGTGGACTAAGTGTAATCTTGCGCATATCATCTCGGTCCATATCGGCCACACGATACCCCATAGCCAAGACTGCGATATGAAGAAAATGAGAGTAAAATTTTGAAGACTTCGACATTCGGTCAGCTTCGAAAGCATCTCGATCAATGATTTGAATGACAGAATTATAGTAGTGGAAGAAACCATCCACGAGATAGTCATGTGTTTCCGAGCTCAGAGATTGAATCATCTTCTCTGCTCTTCGGATTTGTTCCGGGGGTTCATGCGCATATGATAGACTTGTTGATTCAGCATAAACATGGCTGTTAGCTGTGGGACCAAAAAAACGCAGCCTTCCGGAGATTTGGTCGAATGAGAGGTTGCCCTTGGTCGATAAAAGTCGATGGATGATATCCTCTTGCTTGGGATCTAGAATGCGAAATGGCGAATCTTCTTTTGAACGAGAGTACGCTTGCTGGTTATCACGCGAATTTGTCGTCGCAACTTCACTCCCACGTGTCGTGAAATCGTCGTTCTGATAGTCCGGTGGAGAGTGGTCCTCACTCCCAGGGGACTTTGAGTCAGATTGCGGAGATGGGTCAGTATTGCCCGCCGTAGTGGCTACGGCATCTTGATCGTGCCTTGTTTTGGGAGGATGAGTCGCCGGAGGCGGCACCACACCCTTTTCCAGAAGCAAGCCTTCAAGCATTGAGATTCTGTCTGATAAGGAGGACATGTATGCTTTAGATATAGGACTTGGAAAATTTATTAGCCTTGGCTCATGATGGGGCTGAAAGATATGAGCTCATACCGTCTACGTTCATCATCATTTTTAATGATGCACTCTGAGCCTGACTTTGCGCAAGCGGTACATTCGGTCTGATTTTTGGGAACCACGCATCGTATTCTCCTGTCGCGACATGACGCACAGGCGACAGATGCACGGTGTCTTACTTGCTGCTTGCTTGTGTTACGCCCGGGGTTGCTTTTGCCAGATGATGTATTCTTGCTGCTTGGATCCAGATTAAGGGCATCTTTTGCATTGGCAGAAAGAGCCATGACGGCCAGCGCGCAGCTGAATGCAAATAGTCCCGGAGCAGGCTGGCTGTTTAGGAGCCAAACGGGTCTCGTTCACCGAAACTGGACTGCGAATTGTCTGCGAGAGGTTTGATAAGGAGAAGAGTTTGGTTAGGAAGCGGAGGCGCAAAATGGGAGCTGGAACCTGGGCATTAGCCTGAGGCTAAAGCTTGGACCCTTCCCCACGTTATAATATTAAGCTAGCTATAGATTAAATTAAAAAAAAAAAGTTATTTTAAGCTACTTATATATACTTAAGTTAGTAATATATTAAATTTTAAATAAATTTTATTTTTTTATTTTTTTATATAAATAATTTATAATTAATAATTTAATTATAAACTATAAAATTATTATAATTATAAAAAGTTACAAGCATAGTTAATTTAA